>MU106154.1:240949-263314 GCA_012274485.2 Sinapis alba | reverse complement strand
ATTAGAAAGTGGAATAACTTCTTCAACATAACTCCTATGGGATTTATTCAACTCCATAGAGACTCTCCACTGATTATTGGTTCCAAATCAAGCTTCTTACGTAGTGATTCATCCTGGTTTGATTAGAAGGTTGAAGAACTTGTCATATGTCCAAACAGGCTAAACACAGATATCCTGATTAGAAAGTGGAATAACTTCTTCAACATAACTCCTATGGGCTTTAATAAACTTCATGAAAGACTCTCCACTGATTAATGGTTCCAAATCAAGCTTCTTACATAGTAATTCATCCTGGTTTGATTAGAAGCTTGAAGAACTTGTCATATGTCCAAATAGGCTAAACATGGATATCCTTATTAGAAAGTGGAATAACTTCTTCAACATAACTCCTATAGATTTATTCAACTTCATGAAAGACTCTCCACTGATTAATGGTTCCAAATCAAGCTTCTTATATAGTGATTCATCCTGATTTGATTAGAAGCTTGAAGAACTTGTCATTTGTCCAAACAGGCTAACCATGGATATCCTGATTAGAAAGTGGAATAACTTGTTCAACATAACTTCTATGGGCTTTATTCAAATTCATGAAAGACTCTCCACTGATTAATGGTTCCAAATCAAGCTTCTTACATAGTGATTCATCATGGTTTTATTAGAAGGTTCAAGAACTTGTCATATGTCCAAACAGGCTAAACATGGATATCCTGATTAGAAAGTGAAATAACATCTTCAACATAACTCCTATGGGATTTATTCAAATTCATGAAAGACTCTCCACTGATTAATGGTTCCAAATCAAGCTTCTTACATAGTAATTCATCCTGGTTTGATTAGAAGCTTGAAGAACATGTCATATGTCCAAACAGGCTAACCATTGGATATCCTGATTAGAAACTGGAATAACTTCTTCAACATAACTCCTATGGGATTTATTCAACTTCATGGAGACTCTCCACTTCTTAATGGTTCCAAACCAAGGTTTTTACATAGTGATTCATCCTGGTTTGATTAGAAGGTTGAAGAACTTGTCATATGTCCAAATAGGCTAAACATGGATATCCTGACTAGAAAGTGGAATATCTTCTTCAACATAACTCCTATGAGATTTATTAAACTTCATGAAAGACTCTCCACTGATTAATGGTTACAAATCAAGCTTCTTACATAGTGATTCATCCTGGTTCGATTAGAAAGTTAATGAACTTGTCATTTGTCCAAACAGGCTAACCATGGATATCCTGATTAGAAAGTGGAATAACTTCTTCAACATAACTCCTATGGGATTTATTCAACTCCATAGAGACTCTCCACTGATTATTGGTTCCAAATCAAGCTTCTTACGTAGTGATTCATCCTGGTTTGATTAGAAGGTTGAAGAACTTGTCATATGTCCAAACAGGCTAAACACAGATATCCTGATTAGAAAGTGGAATAACTTCTTCAACATAACTCCTATTGGCTTTAATAAACTTCATGAAAGACTCTCCACTGATTAATGGTTCCAAATCAAGCTTCTTACATAGTAATTCATCCTGGTTTGATTAGAAGGTTGAAGAACTTGCCATATGTCAAAACAGGCTATCCATGGATATCCTTATTAGAAAGTGGAATAACTTCTTCAACATAACTCCTATGGGATTTATTCAACTCCATAGAGACTCTCGACTGATTAATGGTTCCAAATCAAGCTTCTTACGTAGTGATTCATCCTTGTTTGATTAGAAGGTTGAAGAACTTGTCATATGTCCAAACAAGCTAAACATGGATATCTTGATAAGAAAATGGAATAACTTTTTCAACATAACTCCTATGGGATTTATTCAACTTCATGAAAGACTCTCCACTGATCAATGGTTCCAAATCAAGCTTCTTACATAGTAATTCATCATGGTTTGATTAGAAGCTTGAAGAACTTGTCATATGTCCAAACAGGCTAACCATTGGATATCCTGATTAGCAAGTGGAATAACTTCTTCAACATAACTCCTATGGGATTTATTCAACTTCATGGAGACTCTCCACTTATTAATGGTTCCAAACCAAGGTTTTTACATAGTGATTCATCCTGGTTTGATTAGAAGGTTGAAGAACTTGTCATATGTCCAAATAGACTAAACATGGATATCCTGACTATAAAGTGGAATAACTTCTTCAACATAACTCCTATGAGATTTATTTAATTTCATGAAAGACTCTTTACAGATTAATGGTTCCAAATCAAGCTTCTTACTTAGTGATTCATCATGGTTCGATTAGAAGATTAATGAACTTGTCATATGTCCAAACAAGCTAAGCATGGATATCTTGATAAGAAAGTGGAATAAATTTTTCAATAACTCCTATGAGATTTATTCAACTTCATGAAAGAATATCTACTGATTAGTTGTTCCAAATTTAGCTTCTTACATAGTTATTCATCCTTGTTTGATTAGAAGCTTGAAGAACTTGTCATTTGTCCAAACAGGATAACCATGGATATCCTGATTAGAAAGTGGAATAACTTCTTCAACATACTCCTATGAGATTTATTCAACTTCATGAAAGACTCTCCACTGATTAATGGTTCCAAATCAAGCTTCTTAGATAGTGATTTATCTTGGTTTGATTAGAAGCTTGAAGAACTTGTCATATGTCTAAACATGCTAACCATGGATATCCTGATTAGAAAGTCGAATAACTTCTTCAACATAACTTCTACGAGGTTTATTCAATTTCATGAAAGACTCTCCACTGATTAATGGTTCCAAATCAAGATTCTTAGATAGTGATTCATCCTGGTTCGATTAGAAGCTTGAAGAACTTGCCATGTGTCCAAACAGGTTAACAATGGATATCCTGATTAGAAAGTGGAATAACTTCTTCAACATAACTCATGGGATTTATTCAACTTCATGGAGACTGCATGATTAATGGTTCCAAATCAAGCTTCTTAGATAGTGATTCATCTTGGTTTGATTAGAAGCTTGAAGAACTTGTCATATGTCCAAACAGGCTAACCATGGATATCCTGATTAGAAAGTGGAATAACTTCTTCAACATAACTTCTATGGGATTTATTCAACTTCATGAAAGACTCTCCACTGATTAATAGTTCCAAATCAAGCTGCTTACATAGTGATTCATCCTGGTTCGATTAGAAGATTGAAGAACTTGCCATATGTCAAAACAGGCTAACCATGGATATCCTGATTAGAAAGTGGAATAACTTCTTCAACATAACTTCTATGGGATTTATTCAACTCGATAGAGACTCTCCACTGATTAATGGTTCCAAATCAAGCTTCTTACATAGTGATTCATCTTGGTTTGATTAGAAGGTTGAAGAACTTGTCATATGTCCAAACAGGCTAAACATGGATATCCTGATTAGTAAGTGGAATAACTTCTTCAACATAACTCCTATGGGATTTATTCAACTTCATGAAAGACTCTCCACTGATTAATGGTTCCAAATCAAGCTTCTTACATAGTGATTCATCCTAGTTCGATTAGAAGATTGAAGAACTTGCCATATGTCAAAACAGGCTAACCATGGATATCCTGATTAGAAAGTGGAATAACTTCTTCAACATAACTCCTATGGGAGTTATTCAACTCGATAGAGACTCTCCACTGATTAATGGTTCCAAATCAAGCTTCTTACATACTGATTCATCCTGGTTTGATTAGAAGGTTGAAGAACTTGTCATATGTCCAAACAGGCTAAACATGGATATCCTGATTAGTAAGTGGAATAACTACTTCAACATAACTCCTATGGGATTTATTCAACTCCATAGAGACTCTCCACTGATTAATGGTTCCAAATCAAGCTTCTTACATAGTGATTCATCCTGGTTTGATTAGAAGGTTGAAGAACTTGTCATATGTCCAAATAGGGTAAACATGGATATCCTGATTAGAAAGTGGAATAAATTCTTCAACATAACTCCTATGGGCTTTATTAAACTTCATGAGAGACTCTCCACTGATTAATGGTTCCAAATCAAGCTTTTTACATAGTAATTCATCCTGGTTTGATTAGAAGCTTGAAGAACTTGTTATATGTCCAAATAGGCTAACCATTGGATATCCTAATTAGAAAGTGGAATAACTTCTTCAACATAACTCCTATGGGATTTATTCAACTTCATGGAGATTCTACAATTATTAATGGTTCCAAACTAAGGTTTTTACATAGTTATTCATCCTGGTTTGATTAGAAGATTAAAGAACTTGTCATATGTCCAAATAGGCTAAACATTGATATCCTGATTAGAAAGTGAAATAACTTCTTCAACATAACTCCTATGGGATTTATTCAAATTCATGAAAGACTCTCCACTGATTAATGATTCCAAATCAAGCTTCTTACATAGTGATTAATCCTGGTTTGATAAGAAGCTTGAAGAACTTGCCATATGTCTAAACAGGCTAACCATGGATATCCTGATTAGAAAGTAGAATAACTTCTTCAACATAACTCCTATGGAATTTATTCAACTTCATGAAATAATCTCCACTAATTAATGGTTTCAAATCAAGCTTCTTACATAGTGATTCATTCTGGTTTGATTAGAAGCTTGAAGAACTTGACATGTGTACAAACAGGCAAACCATGGATATCCTGATTAGAAAGTGGAATAACTTCTTCAACATAACTCCTATGGGATTTATTCAACTTTATGGAGACTCCGCACTGATTAATGTTTCCAAATCAAGCTTCTTAGATAGTGATTCATCTTGGTTTGATTAGAAGGTTGAAGAACTTGTCATATGTCCAAACAGGCTAACCATTGGATATCCTGATTAGAAAGTGGAATAACTTCTCCAACATAACTCATATGAGATTTATTCAACTTCATGAAACACTCTCCACTGATTAATGGTTCCAAATCAAGCTTCTTACATAGTGATTCATCTTGGTTTGATTAGAAGCTTGAAAAACTTGTTATATGTCTAAACAAGCTAACCATGGATATCCTGATTAGAAAGTGAAATTACTTCTTCAACATAACTCCTATGGGATTTATTCAATTTCATGAAAGACTCTCCACTGATTAATGGTTCTAAATCAAGCTTCTTACATAGTGATTCATCCTTGTTCGATTAGAAGATTGAAGAACTTGCCATATGTCAAAACAAGCTAACCATGGATATCCTGATTAGAAAGTGGAATAACTTCTTCAATATAAATCCTATGCGATTTCTTCAACTTCATGAAAGAATATCCACTGATTAATTGTTCCAAATTTAGCTTCTTACATAGTGATTCATCCTGGTTTGATTAGAAGCGTGAAGAACTTGTTATTTGTCCAAACAGGCTAACCATGGATATCCTGATTAGAAAGTGGAATAACTTCTTCAACATACTCCTATGAGATTTATTCAACTTCATGAAAGAATCTCCACTGATTAATGGTTCCAAATCAAGCTTCTTAGATAGTGATTAATCTTGGTTTGATTAGAAGCTTGAAGAACTTGTCATATGTCTAAACATGCTAACCATGGATATCCTGATTAGAAAGTGGAATAACTTCTTCAACATAACTCCTATGAGATTTATTCAACTTCATGAAAGACTCTCCATTGATTAATGGTTCCAAATAAAGCTTCTTACATAGTGATTCATCCTGGTTCGATTAGAAGCTTGAAGAACTTGTTATATGTCTAAACAAGCTAACCATGGAGTTCCTGATTAGAAAGTCGAATAAATTCTCCGACATAACTCCTATGGGATTTATTCAACTCCATAGAGACTCTCCACTGATTAATGGTTCCAAATCAAGCTTATTATATAGTGATTCATTATGGTTTGATTAGAAGGTTGAAGAACTTGTCATATGTCCAAACAGGCTAAACATGGATATCCTGATTAGAAAGTGGAATAACTTCTTCAACATAACTCATATGGGCTTTATTAAACTTCATGAAAGACTCTCCACTGATTAATGGTTCCAAATCAAGCTTCTTACATAGTAATTCATCCTAGTTTGATTAGAAGCTTGAAGAACTTGTCATATGTCCAAATAGGCTAACCATTTGATATCCTAATTAGAAAGTGGAATAACTTCTTCAACTAACTCCTATGGGATTTATACAACTTAATGGAGATTCTCCAATTATTAATGGTTCCAAACAAGAGTTTTTACATAGTGATTCATTCTGGTTTGATTAGAAGATTGAAGAACTTGTCATATGTCCAAACAGGCTAAACATGGATATCCTGATTAGAAAATGAAATAACTTCTTCAACATAACTCCTATGAGATTTATTCAACTTCATGAAAGACTCTCCACTGATTAATGGTTCCAAATCAAGCTTCTTACAAAGTGATTCATCCTGATTTGATTAGAAGCTTGAAGAACTTGTCATTTGTCCAAAATGGCTAACCATGGATATCCTGATTAAAAAGTGGAATAACTTCTTCAACATAACTTCTATGGGATTTTTTCAAATTCATAAAAGACTCTCCACTGATTAATGGTTCCAAATCAAGTTTCTTACATAGTGATTAATCCTGGTTTGATTAGAAGGTTTTAGAACTTGCCATATGTCTAAACAGGCTAACCATGGATATCCTGATTAGAAAGTGGAATAACTTCTTCAACATAACTCTTATGGGATTTATTCAACTTCATTAAATAATCTCCACTGATTAATGGTTCCAAATCAAACTTCTTACATAGTGATTCATCCTGGTTTGATTAGAAGCTTGAAGAACTTGCCCTGTGTTCAAACAGGCTAACCATGGATATCCTGATTAGAAAGTGGAATAACTTCTTCAACATACTCCTATGAGATTTATTCAACTTAATGAAAGACTCTCCACTGGTTAATGGTTCCAAATCAAGCTTCTTAGATAGTGATTCATCTTGGTTTGATTAGAAGGTTGAAGAATTGTCATATGTCCAAACAGGCTAACCATTGGATATCCTGATTAGAAAGTGGAATACCTTCTTCAACATATCTCTTATGGGATTTATTCAACTTCATGGAGACTCTCCACTTATTAATGGTTTCAAACCAAGGTTTTTATATAGTGATTCATCCTGGTTTGATTAGAAGGTTGAAGAACTTGTCATATCTCCAAATAGGCTAAACATGGACATCCTGATTAGAAAGTGTAATAACTTCTTCAACATAAGTCCTATGAGATTTATTCAACTTCATAAAAGAATATCCACTGATTAATTGTTCCAAATTTAGCTTCTTACATAGTGATTCATCCTGGTTTGATTAGAAGCTTGAAGAACTTGTCATTTGTCCAAATATGCTAACCATGGATACCCATATTAGAAAGTGGAATAACTTCTTCAACATACTCCTATGAGATTTATTCAACTTCATGAAAGACTCTCCACTGATTAAAGGTTCCAAATCAAGCTTCTTAGATAGTGATTAATCTTGGTTTGATTAGAAGCTTGAAGAACTAATCATATGTCTAAACATGCTAACCATGGATATCCTGGTTAGAAAGTGGAATAACTTCTTCAACATAACTCCTATGATATTTATTAACCTTCATGAATGACTCTCCACTTATTAATGGTTCCAAATCAAGCTTCTTACATAGTGATTCATCATAGTTTGATTAGAAGCTTAAAGAACTTGACATATGTCTAAACAGGCTAACCATGGATATCCTGATTAGAAAGTGGAATAACTTCTTCAACATAACTTCTATGGGATTTATTCAACTTCATGAAAGACTCTCCACTGATTAATGGTTCCAAATCAAGCTTCTTACATAGTGATTCATCCTGGTTCGATTAGAAGATTGAAGAACTTGCCATATGTCAAAACAGGCTAACCATGGATATCCTGATAAGAAAGTGGAATAACTTCTTCAACATAACTCCTATGGGATTTATTCAACTCCATAGAGACTCTCCACTGATTAATGGTTCCAAATCAAGCTTGTTATATAGTGATTCATCATGGTTTGATTAGAAAGTTGAAGAACTTGTCATATGTCCAAACAGGCAAAACATGGATATCATGATTAGAAATTTGAATAACTTCTTCAACATAACTCATATGGGCTTTATTAAACTTCATGAAAGACTCTCCACTGATTAATAGTTCCAAATCAAGCTTCTTACATAGTGATTCATCATGGTTCGATTAGAAGATTGAAGAACTTGCCATATGTCAAAACAGGCTAACCATGGATATCTTGATTAGAAAGTGGAATAACTTCTTCAACATAACTCCTATGGGATTTATTCAACTCCATAGAGACTCTCCACTGATTAATGGTTCCAATTTAAGCTTCTTACATAGTGATTCATCCTAGTTTTATTAGAAGGTTGAAGACCTTGTCATATGTCCAAATAGGCTAAACATGGATATCCTGATTAGAAAGTGGAATAACTTCTTCAACATAACTCCTATGGGCTTTATTAAACTTCATGAGAGACTCTCCACTGATTAATGGTTCAAAATAAAGCTTCTTACATAGTAATTCATCCTGGTTTGATTAGAAGCTTGAAGAACTTGTCATATGTCCAAATAGGCTAACCATTGGATATCGTAATTAGAAAGTGGAATAACTTCTTCAACATAACTCCTAGGGAATTTATTCAACTTCATGGAGATTCTCCAATTATTAATGGTTCCAAACTAAGGTTTTTACATAGTGATTCATCCTGGTTTGATTAGAAGATTGAAGAACTTGTCATATGTCTGAATAGGCTAAACATGGATATCCTGATTAGAAAGTGAAATAACTTCTTCAACATAACTCCTATGAGATTTATTAAACTTCATGAAAGACTCTCCACTGATTAATGGTTCCAAATCAAGCTTCTTACAAAGTGATTCATCATGATTTGATTAGAAGCTTGAAGAACTTGTCATTTGTCCAAACATGCTAACACCATGGATATCCTGATAAGAAAGTGGAATAACTTCTTCAACATAACTTCGATGGGATTTATTCAAATTCATGAAAGACTCTCCACTGATTAATGGTTCTAAATCAAGCTTCTTACATAGTGATTAATCCTGGTTTGATTAGAAGCTTGAAGAACTTGCCATATGTCTAAACAGGCTAAACATGGATATCCTGATTAGAAAGTGGAATAACTTCTTCAACATAACTCCTATGGGATTTATTCAACGTCAAGAAATAATCTCCACTGATTAATGGTTCCAAATCAAGCTTTTACATAGTGATTCATCTTGGTTCTATTAGAAGCTTGAAGAACTTGTCATATGTACAAACAGGCTAATCATAGATATCATGAATAGAAAGTGGAATAACTTCTTCAACATAACTCCTATGGGATTTATTCAACTTTATGGAGACTATGCACTGATTAATGTTTCCAAATCAAGCTTCTTAGATAGTGATTCATCTTGGTTTGATTAGAAGGTTGAAGAACTTTTCATATGTCCAAACAGGCTAACCATTGGATATCCTGATTAGAAAGTGGAATAACTTCTCCAACAACACTCCTATGAGATTTATTCAACTTCAGGAAAGACTCTCCACTGATTAATAGTTCCAAATCAAGCTTCTTACATAGTGATTCATCTTGGTTTGATTAGAAGCTTGAAAAACTTGTTTTATGTCTAAACAGGCTAACCATGGATATCCTGATTAGAAAGTGAAGTAACTTCTTCAACATAACTCCTATGGGATTTATTCAGTTTCATGAAAGACTATCCACTGATTAATGGTTTTAAATCAATCTTCTTACATAGTGATTCATCCTTGTTCGATTAGAAGATTGAAGAACTTGCCATATGTCAAAACAAGCTAACCATGGATATCCAGATTAGAAAGTGGAATAACTTCTTCAAAATAAATCCTATGCGATTTCTTCAACTTCATGAAAGAATATCCACTGATTAATTGTTCCAAATTTAGCTTCTTACATAGTGATTCATCCTGGTTTGATTAGAAGCGTGAAGAACTTGTTATTTGTCCAAACATGCTAACCATGGATATCCTGATTAGAAAGTGGAATAACTTCTTCAACATACTCCTATGAGATTTATTCAACTTCATGAAAGACTCTCCACTGATTAATGGTTCCAAATCAACCTTCTTAGATAGTGATTAATCTTGGTTTGATTAGAAGCTTGAAGAACTTGTCATATGTCTAAACATGCTAACCACGGATATCCTGATTAGAAAGTGGAATAACTTCTTCAACATAACTCCTATGAGATTTATTCAACTTCATGAAAGACTCTCCATTGATTAATGGTTCTAAATCAAGCTTCTTACATAGTGATTCATCCTGGTTCGATTAGAAGCTTGAAGAACTTGTTATATGTCTAAACAGGCTAACCATGGATATCCTGATTAGAAAGTCGAATAACTTCTCCAACATAACTCTTATGAGATTTATTCAACTTCATGAAAGACTCTCCACTGATTAATGGTTCTAAATCCAGCTTCTTACATAGTGATTCATCCTGGTTTGATTAGAAGCTTGAAGAACTTGTTATATGTCTAAACAGGCTAACCATGGATATCCTGATTAGAAAGTGGAATAACTTCTTCAACATAACTCCTATGGAATTTATTCAACTTCATAAAAGACTCTCCACTGATTAATGGTTCCAAATAAATCTTCTTACATAGTAATTCATCCTGGTTTGATTAGAAGCTTGAAGAACTTGTCATATGTCCAAACAGGCTAACCATTGGATATCCTGATTAGAAAGTGGAATAACTTCTTCAACTTAACTCTTATGGGATTTATTCAACTTCATGGAGACTCTCCACTTATTAATGGTTCCAAACCAAGCTTCTTACATATCCATTCATCCTTGTTTGATTAGAAGATTGAAGAACTTGTCATATGTCTAAATAGGCTAAACATGGATATCCTGATTAGAAAGTGAACTAACTTCTTCAACATAACTCCTATGAGATTTATTCAACTTCATGAAAGACTCTAAACTGATTAATGGTTCCAAATTAAGATTCTTACAAAGTGATTCATCCTGATTTGATTAGAAGCTTGAAGAACTTGTCATTTGTCCAAAATAAATAACCATGGATATCTTGATTAAAAAGTGGAATAACTTTTTCAACATAACTTTTATGGGATTTATTCAAATTCATGAAAGACTCTCCACTGATTAATGGTTCCAAATAAAGCTTCTTACATAGTTATTAATTCTGGTTTGATTAGAAGCTTGAAGAACTTGCCACATGTCTAAACATGCTAACCATGGATATCCTGATTAGAAAGTGGAATAACTTCTTCAACATAACTCCTATGGGATTTATTCAACTTCATGAAATAATCTCCACTGATTAATGGTCCAAATCAAACTTCTTACATAGTGATTCATCCTGGTTCGATTAGAAGCTTGAAGAACTTCCATGTGTTCAAACAGGCTAACCATTGATATCATGATTAGAAAGTGGAATAACTTCTTCAACATACTCCTATGAGATTTATTCCACTTCGTGAAAGACTCTCCACTGATTAATGGTTCCAAATCAAGCCTCTTAGATAGTGATTCATCTTGGTTAGATTAGAAGGTTGAAGAACTTGTCATATGTCCAGACATGCTAACCATTGGATATCCTGATTAGAAAGTGGAATAACTTCTTCAACATAACTCTTATGGGATTTATTCAACTTCATGGAGAATCTCCACTTATTAATGGTTCCTAACCAAGGTTTTTACGTAGTGATTCATCTTGGTTTGATTAGAAGGTTGAAGAACTTGTCATATGTCCAAATAGGCTAAACATGGATATCCTGATTAGAAAGTGTAATAACTTCTTCAACATAACTCCTATGAGATTTATTCAACTTCATGAAAGACTCTCCATTGATTAATGGTTCTAAATCAAGCTTCTTACATAGTGATTCATCCTGGTTCGATTAGAAGCTTGAAGAACTTGTTATATGTCTAAACAGGCTAACCATGGATATCCTGATTAGAAAGTCGAATAACTTCTCCAACATAACTCTTATGAGATTTATTCAACTTCATGAAAGACTTTCCACTGATTAATGGTTCTAAATCAAGCTTCTTACATAGTGATTCATCCTGGTTTGATTAGAAGCTTGAAGAACTTGTTATATGTCTAAACAGGATAACCATGGATATCCTGATTAGAAAGTGGAATAACTTCTTCAACATAACTCCTATGGAATTTATTCAACTTCATAAAAGACTCTCCACTGATTAATGGTTCCAAATAAATCTTCTTACATAGTAATTCATCCTGGTTTGATTAGAAGCTTGAAGAACTTGTCATATGTCCAAACAGGCCAACCATTGGATATCCTAATTAGAAAGTAGAATAACTTCTTCAACTTAACTCTTATGGGATTTATTCAACTTCATGGAGACTCTCCACTTATTAATGGTTCCAAACCAAGATTTTTACATAGTGATTCATCATGGTTTGATTAGAAGGTTGAAGAACTTGTCATATGTCCAAATAGGCTAAACATGGATATCCTGATTAGAAAATGGAATAACTTCTTCAACATAACTCCTATGACATTTATTCAACTTCATGAAAGACTATCCACTGATTAATGGTTCCAAATCAAGCTTCTTACATAGTGATTTATCCTGGTTCGATTAGAAGGTTGAAGAACTTGTCTTATGTCCAAACAAGCTAAACATGGATATCTTGATAAGAAAGTGGAATAACTTTTTCAACATAACTCCTATGAGATTTATTCAACTTCATGAAAGAATACCCACTGATTATTTGTTCCAAATTTAGCTTCTTACATAGTGATTCATCCTGGTTTGATTAGAAGCTTGAAGAACTTGTCATTTGTCCAAACATGCTAACCATGGATATCCTGATTAGAAAGTGGAATAACTTCTTCAACATACTCCTATGAGATTTATTCAACTTTATGAAAGACTCTCCACTGATTAATGGTTCCAAATCAAGCTTCTTAGATAGTGATTAATCTTGGTTTGATTAGAAGCTTGAAGAACTTGTCATATGTCTAAACAGGCTAACCATGGATATCCTGATTAGAAACTGGAATAACTTCTTCAACATAACTTCTATGGGATTTATTCAATTTCATGAAAGACTCTCCACTGATAAATGGTTCCAAATCAAGCTTCTTACATAGTGATTCATCATGGTTCGATTAGAAGATTGAAGAACTTGCCATATGTCAAAACAAGCTAACCATGGATATCATGATTAGAAAGTGGAATAACTTCTTCAACATAACTCCTATGGGAATTATTCAACTCCATAGAGACTCTCCACTGATTAATGGTTCCAAATCAAGCTTGTTATATTGTGATTCATCATGGTTTGATTAGAAGGTTGAAGAACTTGTCATATGTCCAAACAGGCTAAACATGGATATCATGATTAGAAAGTCGAATAACTTCTTCAACATAACCATGGATATCCTGATTAGAAAGTCGAATAACTTCTTCAACATAACTCATATGGGCTTTATTAAACTTCATGAAAGACTCTCCACTGATTAATGGTTCCAAATCAAGCTTCTTACATAGTAATTCATCCTGGTTTGATTAGAAGCTTGAAGAACTTGTCATATGTCCAAATAGGCTAACGATTGGATATCCTAATTAGAAAGTGGAATAACTTCTTTAACATAACTCCTATGGGATTTATTCAACTTCATGGAGATTCTCAATTTATTAATGGTTCCAAACAAGGTTTTTACATAGTGATTCATCCTTGTTTGATTAGAAGATTGAAGAACTTGTCATATGTCCAAATAGGCTAAACATGGATATCCTGATTAGAAAGTGAAATAACTTCTTCAACATAACTCCTATGAGATTTATTCAACTTCATGAAAGACTCTCAACTGATTAATGGTTCCAAATCAAGATTCTTACAAAGTGATTCATCCTGATTTGATTAGAAGCTTGAAGAACTTGTCATTTGTCCAAAATGAATAACCATGGATATCCTGATTAAAAAGTGGAATAACTTCTTTAACATAACTTTTATGGGATTTATTCAAATTCATGAAAGACTCTCCAATGATTATTTGTTCCAAATCAAGCTTCTTACATAGTTATTAATTCTGGTTTGATTAGAAGCTTGAAGAACTTGCCACATGTCTAAACAGGCTAACCATGGATATCCTGATTAGAAAGTGGAATAACTTCTTTAACATAACTCCTATGGGATTTATTCAACTTCATGAAATAATCTCCACTGATTAATGCTCCAAATCAAACTTCTTACATAGTGATTCATCCTGGTTCGATTAGAATCTTGAAGAACTTCCATGTGTTCAAACAGGCTAACCATTGATATCCTGATTGGAAAGTGAAATAACTTCTTCAACAGACTCCTATGAGATTTATTCAACTTCGTGAAAGACTCTCCACTGATTAATGGTTCCAAATCAAGCCTCTTAGATAGTGATTCATCTTGGTTTGATTAGAAGCTTGAAGAACTTGTCATATGTCCAGACAGGCTAACCATGGATATCCTGATTAGAAAGTGGAATAACTTCTTCAACATAACTCCTATGATATTTATTCAATTTCATGAATGACTCTACACTGATGAATGGTTCCAAATCAAACTTCTTACATAGTGATTAATCCTGCTTTGATTAGAAGCTTAAAGAACTTGTCATATGTCTAAACAGGCTAACCATGGATATCCTGATTAGAAAGTGAAATAACTTCTTCAACATAACTTCTATGGGATTTATTCAACTTCATGAAAAACTCTCCACTGATTAATGGTTCCAAATCAAGCTTCTTACATAGTGATTCATCCTGGTTCGATTAGAAGATTGAAGAACTTCCCATATGTCAAAACAGGCTAACCATGTATATCCTGATTAGAAAGTGGAATAACTTTTTTAACATAACTCCTATGGGATTTATTTAACTTCATGAAAGAATATCCACTGATTAATTGTTCCAAATTTAGCTTCTTACATAGTGATTCATCCTGGTTTGATTAGAAGCTTGAAGAACTTGTCATTTGTCCAAACATGCTAACCATGGATATCCTGATTAGAAAGTGGAATAACTTCTTCAACATAACTTCTATGGGATTTATTCAACTTCATGAAAAACTCTCCACTGATTAATGGTTCCAAATCAAGCTTCTTACATAGTGATTCATCCTGGTTCGATTAGAAGATTGAAGAACTTGCCATATGTCAAAACAGGCTAACCATGTATATCCTGATTAGAAAGTGGAATAACTTCTTCAAAATAACTCCTATGGGATTTATTCAACTCCATAGAGACTCTCCACTGATTAATGGTTCCAATTCAAGCTTCTTACATAGTGATTCATCCTAGTTTTATTAGAAGGTTGAAGAACTTGTCATATGTCCAAATAGGCTAAACATGGATATCCTGATTAGAAAGTGGAATAACTTCTTCAACATAACTCCTATGGGCTTTATTAAAATTCATGAGAGACTCTCCACTGATTAATGGTTCTAAACCAAGGTTTTTACATAATGATTCATCCTGGTTTGATTAGAAGATTGAAGAACTTGTCATATGTCCAAATAGGCTAAACATGGATATGCTCATTAGAAAGTGAAATAACTTCTTCAACATAACTCCTATGAGATTTATTCAACTTCATGAAAGTGTCTCCACTGATTAATGGTTCCAAATCAAGCTTCTTACAAAGTGATTCATCCTGATTTGATTAGAAGCTTGAAGAACTTGTAATTTGTCCAAACAGGCTAACCTTGGATATCCTGATTAGAAAGTGGAATAACTTCTTCAACATAACTTCTATGGGATTTATTCAAATTCATGAAAGACTCTCCACTGATTAATAGTTCCAAATCAAGCTTCTTACATAGTGATTAATCCTGGTTTGATTAGAAGTTTCAAGAACTTGCCATATGTATAAACATGCTAACCATGGATATCCTGATTAGAAAGTGGAATAACTTCTTCAACATAAATCAAATGGGATTTATTCAACTTCATGAAATAATCTCCACTGATTAATGGTTCCAAATCAAACTTCTTACATAGTGATTCATCCTGGTTTGATTAGAAGCTTGAAGAACTTGCCATGTGTTCAAACAGGCTAACCATGGATATCCTGATTAGAAAGTAGAATAAATTCTTCAACATACTCCTATGAGATTTATTCAACTTCATGAAAGAATCTCCACTGATTAATGGTTCCAAATCAAGCTTCTTAGATAGTGATTCATATTGGTTTGATTAGAAGGTTGACGAACTTGTCATATGTCCAAACAGGCTAACGATTGGATATCCTGATTAGAAAGTGGAATAACTTCTTCAACATAACTCCTATGATATTTATTCAACTTCATGAATGACTCTCCACTGATGAATGGTTCCAAATCAAGCTTCTTACATAGTGATTAATCCTGGTTTGATTAGAAGCTTAAAGAACTTGTCATATGTCTAAACAGGCTAACCATGGATATCCTGATTAGAAAGTGGAATAACTTCTTCAACATAACTTCTATGGGATTCATTCAACTTCATGAAAGAATCTCCAATGATTAATGGTTCCAAATCAAGCTTTTTACATAGTAATTCATCCTGGTTTGATTAGAAGCTTGAAGAACTTGTCATATGTCCAAATAGGCTAACGATTGGATATCCTAATTAGAAAGTGAAATTACTTCTTCAACATAACTCCTATGAGATTTATTCAACTTCATGAAAGACTCTCCACTGATTAATGGTTCCAAATCAAGCTTCTTACAAAGTGATTCATCCTGATTTGATTAGAAGCTTGAAGAACTTGTAATTTGTCCAAACAGGCTAACCTTGGATATCATGATTAGAAAGTGGAATAACTTCTTCAACATAACTTCTATGGGATTTATTCAAATTCATGAAAGACTCTCCACTGATAAATAGTTCCAAATCAAGCTTCTTACATAGTAATTAATCCTGGTTTGATTAGAAGCTTGAAGAACTTGCCATATGTCTAAACAGGCTAACCATGGATATCCTGATTAGAAAGTGGAATAACTTCTTCAACATAACTCATATGGGGTTTATTCAACTTCATGAAATAATCTCCACTGATTAATGGTTCCAAATCAAACTTCTTACATAGTAATTCATACTGGTTCGATTAGAAGCTTGAAGAACTTGCCATGTGTTCAAACAGGCTAACCATGGATATCCTGATTAGAAAGTGGAATAAGTTCTTCAACATACTCCTATGAGATTTATTCAACTTCATGAAAGACTCTCTACTGATTAATGGTTCCAAATCAACCTTCTTAGATAGTGATTCATCTTGGTTAGATTAGAAGGTTGAAGAACTTGTCATATGTCCAAACAGGCTAACCATTGGATATCCTGATTAGAAAGTGGAATAACTGCTTCAACATAACTCCTATGATATTTATTCAACTTCATGAATGACTCTCCACTGATGAATGGTTCCAAATCAAGCTTCTTACATAGTGATTAATCCTGGTTTGATTAGAAGCTTAAAGAACTTGTCATATGTCTAAACAGGCTAACCATGGATATCCTGATTTGAAAGTGGAATAACTTCTTCAACATAACTTCGATGGGATTCATTCAACTTCATGAAATAATCTCCAATGATTAATGGTTCCAAATCAAGCTTCTTACATAGTAAATCATCCTGGTTTAATTAGAAGATTGAAGAACTTGTCATATGTCCAAATAGCCTAACGATTGGATATCCTAATTAGAAAGTGGAATAACTTCTTCAACATAACTCCTATGAGATTTATCCAACTTCATGAAAGACTCTCCACTGATTAATGGTTCCAAATCAAGCTTCTTACATAGTTATTCATCCTGGTTTGATTAGAAGCTTGAAAAACTTGTTTTATGTCTAAACAGGCTAACCATGGATATCCTGATTAGAAAGTGAAATAACTTCTTAACCATAACTCTTATGGGATTGATTCAATTTCATGAAAGACTCTCCACTGATTAATGGTTCTAAATCAATGTTCTTACATAGTGATTCATCCTTGTTCGATTATAAGATTGAAGAACTTGCCATATGTCAAAACAAGCTAACCATGGATATCCTGATTAGAAATTGGAATAACTTCTTCAACATAAATCCTATGCGATTTCTTCAACTTCATGAAAGAATATCCACTGATTAATTGTTCCAAATTTAGCTTCTTACATAGTGATTCATCCTGGTTTGATTAGAAGCGTGAAGAACTTGTTATTTAACAAAACATGCTAACCATGGATATCCTGATTAGAAAGTGGAATAACTTCTTCAACATACTCCTATGAGATTTATTCAACTTCATGAAAGACTCTCCACTGATTAATGGTTCCAAATCAAGCTTCTTAGATAGTGATTAATCTTGGTTTGATTACAAGCTTGAAGAACTTGTCATATGTCTAAACATGCTAACCATGGATATCCTGATTAGAAAGTGGAATAACTTCTTCAACATAACTCCGATGAGATTTATTCAACTTCATGAAAGACTCTCCATTGATTAATGGTTCCAAATCAAGCTTCTTACATAGTGATTCATCCTGGTTCGATTAGAAGCTTGAAGAACTTGTTATATGTCTAAACAGGCTAACCATGGATATCCTGATTAGAAAGTCGAATAACTTCTCCAACATAACTCCTATGAGATTTATTCAACTTCATGAAAGACTCTCCACTGATTAATGGTTCTAAATCAAGCTTCTTACATAGTGATTCATCATGGTTTGATTAGAAGCTTGAAGAACTTGTTATATGTCTAAACAGGCTAACCATGGATATCCTGATTAGAAAGTGGAATAACTTCTTCAACGTAACTCCTATGGAATTTATTCAACTTCATAAAAGACTCTCCACTGATTAATGGTTCCAAATAAATCTTCTTACATAGTAATTCATCCTGGTTTGATTAGAAGCTTGAAGAACTTGTCATATGTCCAAACAGGCTAACCATTGGATATCCTGATTAGAAAGTGGAATAACTTCTTCAACTTAACTCTTATGGGATTTATTCAACTTCATGGAGACTCTCCACTTATTAATTGTTCCAAACCAAGATTTTTACATAGTGATTCATCATGGTTTGATTAGAAGGTTGAAGAACTTGTCAAATGTCCAAATAGGCTAAACATGGATATCCTGATTAGAAAATGGAATAACTTCTTCAACATAACTCCTATGACATTTATTCAACTTCATGAAAGACTCTCCACTGATTAATGGTTCCAAATCAAGCGTCTTACATAGTGATTCATCCTGGTTCGATTAGAAGGTTGAAGAACTTGTTATATGTCCAAACAAGCTAAACATGGATATCTTGATAAGAAAGTGGAATAACTTTTTCAACATAACTCCTATGAGATTTATTCAACTTCATGAAAGAATATCCACAGATTAATTGTTCCAAATTTAGCGTCTTACATAGTGATTCATAGTCATTCATCCTGGTTTGATTAGAAGCTTGAAGAACTTGTCATTTGTCCAAACATGCTAACAATGGATATCCTGATTAGAAAGTGGAATAACTTCTTCAACATACTCCTATGAGATTTATTCAACTTTATGAAAGACTCTCCACTGATTAATGGTTCCAAATCAAGCTTCTTAGATAGTGATTATTCTTGGTCTGATTAGAAGCTTGAAGAACTTGTCATATGTCTAAACATGCTAACCATGGATATCCTGATTAGAAAGTGGAATAACTTCTTCAACATAACTCCTATGATATTTATTCAACTTCATGAATGACTCTCCACTTATTAATGGCTCCAAATCAAGCTTCTTACATAGTGATTCATCCTGGTTTGATTAGAAGCTTAAAGAACTTGACATATGTCTAAACAGGCTAACCATGGATACCCTGATTATAAAGTGGAAAAACTTCTTCAACATAACTTCTATGGGATTTATTCAACTTCATGAAAGACTCTCCACTGGTTAATGGTTCCAAATCAAGCTTCTTACATAGTGATTATCCTGGTTCGATTAGAAGATTGAAGAACTTGCAATATGTCAAAACAGGCTAACCATGGATATCCTGATTAGAAAGTGGAATAACTTCTTCAACATAACTATTATGGGATTTATTCAACTCCATAGAGACTCTCCACTGATTAATGGTTCCAAATCAAGCTTGTTATATAGTGATTCATCATAGTTTGATTAGAAGGTTGAAGAACTTGTCATATGTTCGAACAGGCTAAACATGGATATCATGATTAGAAAGTGGAATAACTTCTTCAACATAACTCATATGGGCTTTATTAAACTTCATGAAAGACTCTCCACTGATTAATGGTTCTAAATCAAGCTTCTTACATAGTGATTCATCATGGTTCGATTAGAAGATTGAAGAACTTGCCATATGTCAAAACAGGCTAACCATGGATATCATGATTAGAAAGTGGAATAACTTCTTCAACATAACTCCTATGGCAATTATTCAACTCCATAGAGACTCTCCACTGATTAATGGTTCCAAATCAAGCTTGTTATATTGTGATTCATCATGGTTTGATTAGAAGGTTGAAGAACTTGTCATATGTCCAAACATGCTAAACATGGATATCATGATTAGAAAGTGGAATAAGTTCTTCAACATAACTCATATGGGCTTTATTAAACTTCATGAAAGACTCTCCACTGATTAATGGTTCCAAATCAAGCTTCTTACATAGTAATTCATCCTGGTTTGATTAGAAGCTTGAAGAACTTGTCATATTTTCAAATAGGCTAACGATTGGATATCCTAATTAGAAAGTGGAATAACTTATTTAACATAACTCCTATGGGATTTATTCAACTTCATGGAGATTCTCAATTTATTAATGGTTCCAAACAAGGGTTTTTACATAGTGATTCATCCTGGTTTGATTAGAAGATTGAAGAACTTGTCATATGTCCAAATATGCTAAACATGGATATCCTGATTAGAAAGTGAAATAACTTCTTCAACATAACTCCTATGAGATTTATTCAACTTCATGAAAGACTCTCCACTGATTAATGTTTCCAAATCAAGATTCTTACAAAGTGATTCATCCTTATTTGATTAGAAGCTTGAAGAACTTGTCATTTGTCCAAAATGGCTAACCATGGATATCCTGATTAAAAAGTGGAATAACTTCTTGAACATAACTTTTATGGGATTTATTCAAATTCATGAAAGACTCTCCACTGATTAATGGTTCCAAATCAAGCTTCTTACATAGTGATTAATTCTGGTTTGATTAGAAGCTTGAAGAACTTGCCACATGTCTAAACAAGCTAACCATGGATATCCTAATTAAAAAGTGGAATAACTTCTTCGAAATAACTCCTATGGGATTTATTAAACTTCATGAAATAATTTCCACTGATTAATGGTCCAAATCAAACTTCTTACATAGTGATTCATCCTGGTTCGATTAGAAGCTTGAAGAACTTGCCATGTGTTCAAACATGCTAACCATTGATATCCTGATTAGAAAGTGGAATAACTTCTTCAACATACTCCTATGAGATTTATTCAACTTCGTGAAAGACTCTCCACTGATTAATGGTTCCAAACCAAGCTTCTTAGATAGTGATTCATCTTGGTTTGATTAGAAGGTTAAAGAACTTGTCATATGTCCAGACATGCTAACCATTGGATATCCTGATTAGAAAGTGGAATAACTTCTTCAACATAACTCTTATGGGATTTATTCAACTTCATGGAGACTCTCCACTTATTAATGGTTCCAAACCAAGGTTTTTACATAGTGATTCATCCAGGTTTGATTAGAAGGTTGAAGAACTTGTCATATGTCCAAATAGGCTAAACATGGATATCCTGATTAGAAAGTGTAATAACTTCTTCAACATAACTTCTTCAACATAACTCCTATGAGATTTATTCAACTTCATAAAAGAATATCCACTGATTAATTGTTCCAAATTTAGCTTCTTACATAGTGATTCAGCCTGGTTTGATTAGAAGCTTGAAGAACTTGTCATTTGTCCAAACAGGCTAACCATGGATATCCTTATTAGAAAGTGGAATAACTTCTTCAACATACTCCTATGAGATTTATTCAACTTCATGAAAGACTCTCCACTGATTAATGGTTCCAAATCAAGCTTCTTAGATAGTGATTAATCTTGGTTTGATTAGAAGCTTGAAGAACTTGTCATATGTCTAAAAAGGCTAACCATGGATATCCTGATTAGAAAGTGAAATAACTTCTTCAACATAACTTATATGGGATTTATTCAACTTCATGAAAGACTCTCCACTGATTAATGGTTCCAAATCAAGCTTCTTACATAGTGATTCATCCTGGTTCGATTAGAAGATTGAAGAACTTGCCATATGTCAAAACAGGCTAACCATGTATATCCTGATTAGAAAGTGGAATAACTTCTTCAAAATAACTCCTATGGGATTTATTCAACTCCATAGAGACTCTCCACTGATTAATGGTTCCAA
>MU106154.1:181990-239566 GCA_012274485.2 Sinapis alba | reverse complement strand
TTACATAGTGATTCATCCTGGTTTGATTAGAAGATTGAAAAACTTGTCATATGTCCAAATAGGCTAAACATGAATATGCTCATTAGAAAGTGAAATAACTTCTTCAACATAACTCCTATGAGATTTATTCTACTTCATGAAAGAGTCTCCACTGATTAATGGTTCCAAATCAAGCTTCTTACAAAGTGATTCATCCTGATTTGATTAGAAGGTTGAAGAACTTGTAATTTGTCCAAACATGCTAACCATGGATATCCTGATTAGAAAGTGGAATAACTTCTTCAACATAACTTCTATGGGATTTATTCAAATTCATGAAAGACTCTCCACTGATTAATGGTTCCAAATCAAGCTTCTTACATAGTGATTAATTCTGGTTTGATTAGAAGCTTGAAGAACTTGCCACATGTCTAAACAGGCTAACCGTGGATATCCTGATTAGAAAGTGGAATAACTTCTTCAACATAACTCCTATGGGATTTATTCAACTTCATGAAATAATCTCCACTGATTAATGGTCCAAATCAAACTTCTTACATAGTGATTCATCCTGGTTCGATTATAAGCTTGAAGAACTTGCCATGTGTTCAAACAGGCTAACCATTGATATCCTGATTAGAAAGTGGAATAACTTCTTCAACATACTCCTATGAGATTTATTCAACTTCGTGAAAGACTCTCCACTGATTAATGGTTCCAAATCAAGCTTCTTAGATAGTGATTCATCTTGGTTTGATTAGAAGGTTGAAGAACTTGTCATATGTCCAGACAGGCTAACCATTGGATATCCTGATTAGAAAGTGGAATAACTTCTTCAACATAACTCTTATGGGATTTATTCAACTTCATGGAGACTCTCCACTTATTAATGATTCCAAACCAAGGTTTTTACATAGTGATTCATCCTGGTTTGATTAGAAGGTTGAAGAACTTGTCATATGTCCAAATAGGCTAAACATGGATATCCTGATTAGAAAGTGTAATAACTTCTTCAACATAACTCCTATGAGATTTATTCAACTTCATAAAAGAATATCCACTGATTAATTGTTCCAAGTTTAGCTTCTTACATAGTGATTCATCCTGGTTTGATTAGAAGCTTGAAGAACTTGTCATTTGTCCAAACAGGCTAACCATGGATATCCATGTTAGAAAGTAGAATAACTTCTTCAACATAACTCCTATAGGAATTATTCAACTTCATGAAAGACTCTCCACTGATTAATGGTTCTAAATCAAGCTTCTTACATAGTGATTCATCTTGGTTTGATTAGAAGGTTGAAGAACTTGTTATATGTCCAAATAGGCTAAACATGGATATCCTGATTAGAAAGTGGAATAACTTTTTCAACATAAATCCTATGAGATTTATTCAACTTCATGAAAGACTCTCCACTGATTAATGGTTCCAAATCAAGCTTCTTACATAAGTATTCATCCTGGTTTTATTAGAAGCTTGAAGAACTTGCCATATGTCCAAACATGCTAAACATGGATATCCATGTTAGAAAGTAGAATAACTTCTTCAACATAACTCCTATAGGAATTATTCAACTTCATGAAAGACTCTCCACTAATTAATGGTTCTAAATCAAGCTTCTTACATAGTGATTTATCTTGGTTTGATTAGAAGGTTGAAGAACTTGTTATATGTCCAAATAGGCTAAACATGGATATCCTAATTAGAAAGTGAAATAACTTTTTCAACATAAATCCTATGAGATTTATTCAACTTCATGAAAGACTCTCCACTGATTAATGGTTCCAAATCAAGCTTCTTACATAGTGATTCATCCTGGTTTGATTAGAAGCTTGAAGAACTTGTCATTTGTCCAAACAGGCTAACCATGGATATCCTGATTAGAAAGTGGAATAACTTTTTCAACATAAATCCTATGAGATTTATTCAACTTCATGGAGACTCTCCACTGATTAATGGTTCCAAATCAAGCTTCTTACATAGTGATCCATCCTGGTTTGATTAGATGCTTGAAGAACTTGTCATTTGTCAAAACAGGCTAAACATGGATATCCTGATTAGAAAGTGGATTAACTTTTTCAACATAAATCCTATGAGATTTATTCAACTTCATGAAAGACTCTCCACTGATTAATGGTTCCAAATCAAGCTTCTTACATAAGTATTCATCCTGGTTTTATTAGAAGCTTGAAGAACTTGCTATATGTCCAAACATGCTAAACATGGATATCCATGTTAGAAAGTAGAATAACTTCTTCAACATAACTCCTATAGGAATTATTCAACTTCATGAAAGACTCTCCACTAATTAATGGTTCTAAATCAAGCTTCTTACATAGTGATTCATCTTGGTTTGATTAGAAGGTTGAAGAACTTGTTATATGTCCAAATAGGCTAAACATGGATATCCTGATTAGAAAGTGAAATAACTTTTTCAACATAAATCCGATGAGATTTATTCAACTTCATGAAAGACTCTCCACTGATTAATGGTTCCAAATCAAGCTTCTTACATAGTGATTCATCCTGGTTTGATTAGAAGCTTGAAGAACTNTTGATTAGAAGGTTGAAGAACTTGTTATATGTCCAAATAGGCTAAACATGGATATCCTGATTAGAAAGTGAAATAACTTTTTCAACATAAATCCGATGAGATTTATTCAACTTCATGAAAGACTCTCCACTGATTAATGGTTCCAAATCAAGCTTCTTACATAGTGATTCATCCTGGTTTGATTAGAAGCTTGAAGAACTTGTCATTTGTCCAAACAGGCTAACCATGGATATCCTTATTAGAAAGTGGAATCACTTCTTCAACATAACTTCTATGGGATTTAATCAAATTCATGAAAGACTCTCCACTGATTAATGGTTCCAAACAAGCTTCTTCATAGTGATTCATTCTGGTTTGATTAGAAGCTTGAAGAACTTGTTATATGTCTAAACAGGCTAACCATGGATATCCTTATTAGAAAGTAAAATAACTTCTTCAACATAACTCCTATGAGATTTATTCAATTGCATGAAAGACTCTCCATTGATTAATGGTTCCAAAGAAAGCTTCTTACATAGTGATCCATCCTGGTTCGATTAGAAGATTGAAGAACTTGCCATATGTCAAAACAGGCTAACCATGGATATCCTGATTAGAAAGTGGAATAACTTCTTCAACATAACTCCTATGAGAATTATTCAACTTCATGAAAGACTCTCCACTGATTAATGGTTCCAAATCAAGCTTCTTACATAGTGATCCATCCTGGTTTGATTAGATGCTTGAAGAACTTGTGATTTGTCAAAACAAGCTAAACATGGATATCCTGATTAGAAAGTCGAATAACTTCTTCAACATAACTCATATGAGATTTATTTAACTTCAGGTAAGACTCTCCACTGATTAATGGTTCCAAATCAAGCTACTTACATAGTGATTCATCATGGTTTGATTAGAAGCTTGAAGAACTTGTCATGTGTCCAAACATGCTAACCATGGATATCCTGATTATAAAGTGGAATAACTTCTTCAACATAACTCCTATGAGATTTTATGAACTTCATGGAGACTCTGCACTGATTATTGGTTCCAAATCAAGCTTCTTACATAGTGATTCATCCTGGTTTGATTAGAAGCTTGACGAACTTGCCATATGTCCAAATAGACTAAACATGAATATCCTGATTAGAAAGTGGAATAACTTCTTCAACATAACTCCTATGGGATTTATTCAATTTCAAGAAAGAATCTCCACTGATTAATGGTTCCAAATCAACCTTCTTACATAGTGATTCATCCTGGTTTGATTAGAATCTTGAAGAACTTGCCATGTGTCCAAACAGGCTAACCATGGATATCCTGATTAGAAAGTGAAATAAATTCTTCAACATAACTCCTATGGGATTTATTCAACTTCAGGGAGACTCTGCACTGATTAATTGTTCCAATTCAAGCTTCTTAGATGGTGATTCATCTTGGTTTGATTAGAAACTTGAAGAACTTGTCATATGTCCAAACAGGCTAACCATGGATATCCTGATTAGAAAATGGAATTACTTCTTCAACATAACTCCTATGAGATTTATTCAACTTCATGAAAGACTCTCCACTGATTAATGGTTCCAAATCAAGCTTCTTACATAGTGATTCATCCTGGTTTGATTAGAAGCTTGAAGAACTTGTTATATGTCTAAACAGGCTAACCATGGATATCCTGATTAGAAAGTAAAATAACTTCTTCAACATAACTCCTATGGGATTTATTCAACTTCATGAAAGACTCTCCACTGATAAATGGTTCCAAATCAAGCTTCTTACATAGTGATTCATCCTGGTTCGATTAGAAGATTGAAGAACTTGCCATATGTCAAAACAGGCTAACCATAGATATCCTGATTAGAAAGTGGAATAACTTCTTCAACATAACTCCTATTTGATTTATTCAACTTCATGAAAGACTCTCCACTGATTAATGGTTCCAAATCAAGCTTCTTACATAGTGGTTCATCCTGGTTTGATTAGAAGCTTCAAGAACTTGTCATTTGTCCAAACAGGCTAAACATGGATATCCTGATTAGAAAGTGGAATAACTTCTTCAACATAACTCCTATGATATATATTCAACTTCATGAAATACTCTCCACTGATTAATGGTTCCAAATCAAGCTTCCTACATAGTGATTCATCCTTGTTTGATTAGAAGCTTGAAGAACTTGTCATATGTCTAAACAGGCTTACCATGCATATCCTGATTAGAAAGTGGAATAACTTCTTCAACATAACTCCTATGAGATTTATTCAACTTCATGAAAGACTATTCACTGATTAATGGTTACAAATCAAGCTTCTTACATAGTGATTCATCCTGGTTCGATTAGAAGATTGAAGAACTTGCCATATGTAAAAACAGGCTAACCATGGATATCCTGATTAGAAAGTGGAATAACTTCTTCAACAAAACTCCTATGGGATTTATTCAACTTCATGGAGACTCTCCACTGATTAATGATTCCAAATAAATCTTCTTACATAGTGATTCATCCTGGTTTGATTAGAAGGTTGAAGAACTTGTCATATGTCCAAACAGGCTAAACATGGATATCCTAATTAGAAAGTGGAATAACTTCTTCAACATAACTCCTATGGGATTTATTCAACTTCATGAAAGACTCTCCACTGATTAATGGTTCCAAATAAAACTTCTTACATAGTAGTTCATCCTGGTTTGATTATAAGTTTGAAGAACTTGTCATATGTTCAAACAGGCTAACCATTGAATATCCTGATTAGAAAGTGGAATAACTTCTTCAACATAACTACTATAGGATCTATTCAACTTCATGGGGACTCTCCACTTATTAATGGTTCAATACCAATATTTTTACATAGTTATTCATCATGTTTTGATTAGAAGCTTGAAGAACTTGCCATGTGTCCAAACAGGCTAACCATGGACATCCTGATTAGAAAGTGGAGAAACTTCTTCAACATAACTCCCATGGGATTTATTCAACTTCATGGAGACTCTGCACTGATTATTGGTTCCAATTCAAGCTTCTTAGATAGTGATTCATCTTGGTTTGATTAGAAGCTTGAAGAACTTGTCATATGTCTAAACAGGCTAACCATGGATATCCTGATTAGAAAGTGAAATAACTTCTTCAACATAAATCCTATGGGATTTATTCAACTTCATGAAAGACTCTCCACTGATTAATGGTTCCAAATCAAGCTTCTTACATAGTGATTCATCCTGGTTCGATTAGAAGATTGAAGAACTTGCCATATGTCAAATCCGGCTAAGCATGGATATCCTGCTTAGATAGTGGAATAACTTCTTCAACATAACTCCTATGTGATTTGTTTAACTCCATGGAGACTATCCACTGATTAATGGTTTCAAATCAAGCTTCTTACATAGTGATTCATCCTGGTTTGTTTAGAAGGTTGAAGAACTTGTCATATGTCCAAACAGGCTAAACATGGATATCCTGATTAGAAAGTGGAATAACTTCTTCAACATAACTCCTATGGGATTTATTTAACTTCATTAAAGACTCTTCATTGATTAATTGTTCCAAATCAAGCTTCTTACATAGTAATTCATCATAGTTGGATTATAAGCTTGAAGAACTTGTCATATGTCCAAACAGGCTAACCATTGGATATCCTGATTAGAAAGTGGAATAACTTCTTCAACATAACTCCTATGGGATTTATTCAACTTCATGGATTCTCTGCACTGATTAATGGTTCTGATGCAACCATGGTTGAGCTAGATGACTATGCGACAAAGGATAAACCGGGATGGCTGAATGGAAAGATTGAAGATGAACCAGAGGCTGGAATGGAGCATAATGAGCTTGTTTTTGCTGTGAAAATCATGTCAAACAAGATGGAAAAGAAGTGGATCAGCCTCATGGATGAGTTAGGCCTTTTTCAGCCCAAAAGAAGATCAAATACACAAGTTAAAGATCCAATATGTCTTGCTTATGGGCCAGCCACGAAAATCAAGTCAAGAAATTTGAAAAAGAAAAAAAAATCTTTAGTTTTCAAGACAATTTTAGTTTTAATTAAGTTTTTCTTATTTTCTACAATTTTAGGACTTTTTCATTTCCTTCTTCTCTACTTAAACTCTCTTTTGTTTCAGAAATATGATTCACACTTTTTATCAAAAATTCTCTTTAAACTTGTGAATCCTTTGTTCATCAAATGAACATTGATTGCTAAGGAGTTCATTCTCCAATTGTATCTTGTTTGTGATTGAAATCAGAGTTCATTCTCTTGATCACTAACATATCTATACAAGATTTGATCAGTCCATGGATCATTTCTGAAGATCATCCAATCAACCCATCCATCCCATCTGAAATCAACCCCTTTCTCTCTCAAACCAGAAGATCATCCTTCATAGAATCAGGGACAAAAAGGATCTCATACATAGTGATTCATCCCGGTTTTATTAGAAGTTTGAAAAACTTGTCATATGTTTAAACATGATAACAATGGATATCTTGATTAAAAAGTGGAATAACTTCTTCAACATAAGTTCTATGGGATTTATTCAACTTCATGAAAGACTCTCCACTGATTAATGGTTCCAAATCAAGCTTCTTACATAGTGATTAATCCTGGTTTGATTAGAAGCTTGAAGAACTTGTCATATGTCCAAACAGGCCAAACATGGATATCCTTATTAAAAAGTAGAATAACTTCTTAAACATAACTCCTATGAGATTTATTCAACTTCATGGAGACTCTCCACTGATTAATGGTTCCAAATCAAGCTTCTTACATAGTGATTCATCCTGGTTCAATTATAAGCTTGAAGAACTTGCCATATGTCTAAAGAGGCTAACCATGGATATCCTGATTAGAAAGTGGAATAACTTCTTCAACATAACTCCTATGGGATTTTTTCAACTTCATGAAAGACTCTCCACTAATTACTGGTTCCAAATCAAGCTTCTTACATAGTGATTCATCCTTGTTCGATTAGAAGCTTGAAGAACTTGCTATATGTCCAAACAAGCGAACCATGGATATCCTGATTAGAAAGTGGAATAACTTCTTCAACATAACTCCTATGGGATTTATTCAACTTCATGGAGACTCTGCACTGATTAACAGTTCTAAATCAAGCTTATTAGATAGTGATTCATCCTGGTTCGATTAGAAGCTTGAAGAACTTGCCATATGTCCAAACATGCTAACCATGGATATCCTGATTAGAAAGTGGAATGACTTCTTCAAGATAACTCCTATGGGATTTATTCAACTTCATGGATTCTCTGCATTGATTAATGGTTCCAAATCAAGCTTCTTAGATAGTGATTTATCTTGGTTTGATTAGAAGCTTGAAGAACTGGTCATATGTCCAAACAGGCTAACCATGAATATCCTGATTAGAAAGTGGAATAACTTCTTCAACATAACTCCTACGAGATTTATTCAACTTCATGAAAGAATCTCCACTGATTAATAGTTCCAAATTAAGCTTCCTACATAGTGATTCATCTGGGTTTGATTAGAAGTTTGAAGAACTTGTCATATGTCTAAACATGCTAACCATGAATATCCTGATTAGAAAGTTGAATAACTTCTTCAACATAACTCCTATGGGATTTATTCAACTTCAAGAAAGACTCTCCACTGATAAATGGTTCCAAATCAAGCTTCTTACATAGTGATTCATCATGGTTCGATTAGAAGATTGAAGAACTTGCCATATATCCAAACCTGCTAACCATGGATATCCTGATTAGAAAGTGAAATAACTTCTTCAACATAACTCCTATGAGATTTATTCAACTTCATGTAGACTCTCCACAGATTAATGGTTCCAAATCAAGGTTCTTACATAGTAATTCATCCTGGTTTGATTAGAAGGTTGAAGAACTTGTCATATGTCCAAACAGGCGAAACATGGATATCCTGATTAGAAAGTGGAATAACTTCTTCAACATAGCTCATATGGGATTTATTCAACTTCATGAAAGACTCTCCACTGATTAATGGTTCCAAATCAAGCTTCTCACATAGTGATTCATCCTGGTTTGATTAGAAGCTTGAAGAACTTGTCATATGTTTAAGCAGGCTAACAATTGGATATCCTGATTAGAAAGTGGAATAACTTCTTCAACATAACTCCTATGTGATCTATTAAACTTCATGGAGACTCTCCACTTATTAATGGTTCCAACCAAGTTTTTTACATAGTGATTCATCCTGGTTTGATTAGAAGGTTGAAGATCTTGTCATATGTCCAAATAAGCTAAACATGGATATCCTGATTAGAAAGTGGAATAACTTCTTCAACATAACTACTATGAGATTTTTTCAACTTCATGAAAGTCTCTCCACTGATTTATGGTTCCAAATCAAGCTTCTTACATAGTGATTCATCCTGGTTCGATTAGAAGCTTGAAGAACTTGTCATGTCTCCAAACAGGCTAACAATGGATCTCCTAATTAGAAAGTGGAATAACTTCTTCAACATAACTCCTATGGGATTTATTCAACTTCATGGAGACTCTTCACTGATTATTGGTTCCAAATCAAGCTTCTTACATAGTGATTCATCCTGGTTTTATTAGAAGGTTGAAGAACTTGTCATATGTTCAAACAGGCTAAACATGAATATCCTGATTAAAAAGTGGAATAACTTCTTCAACATAACTCCTATGGGATTTATTCAACTTCATGGAGACTCTCCACTGATTAATGGTTCCAAATAAAGTTTCTTACATAGTGATTCATCCTTGTTTGATTAGAAGTTTGAAGAACTTATCATATATCCAAACAGGCTAAACATGGATATCCTGATTAGAAAGTTGAATAACTTCTTCAACATAACTCCTATGAGATATATTCAACTTCATGAAAGACTCTCCACTTATTAATGGTTCCAAATCAAGCTTCTTACATAGTTATTCATCCTGGTTCGATTAGAAGCTTGAAGAACTTGCCATGTGTCCAAATAGGCTAACCATGGATATTTGTATTATACAGTGGAATAACTTCTTCAACATAACTCTTATGGGATTTATTCAACCTCATGGAGACCCTGCACTGATTATTGGTTCCAAATCAAGCTTTTTACATAGTGATTCATCCTGGTTTGATTAGAAGCTTGACGAACCTGCCATATATCCAAACAGGCTAAACATGGATATCCTGATTAGAAAGGGGAATAATGATAAATCCCTTGTGAGGAGATCCTTTTTGTCCCTGATTCTATGAAGGATGATCTGATGGTTTGAGAGAGATATGATTGGTTTTGATGATGATGGATGGGTTGATTGGATGATCTTCAGAAATGATCTATGGACTGATCAAATCTTGTATAGATGTGTTAATGATCAAGAGAATGAACTCTGATTTCAATCACAAACAAGATGCAATTGGAGAATGAACTCCTTAGCAATCAATGTTCATATGATGAACAAAGGATTCACAAGTTTAGAGAGATTTTTTGATAAAAAGAGTGAATAATATTTCTGAAAACAAAAGAGAGTTTAAGTAGAGAATAAGGAAATGGAAAAGTCCTAAAATTGTTGAAAAATAAGAAAAACTTAATTAAAACCAAAATTGTCTTGAAAACTCCATAATAATTATTTAGGCTGACTTCTTCACTTGATTTTCGTGGCTGGTTTGGTTTTGGCTCATACTAAACCAAGCAAGTCATTGCTTCCTTTAATTTCTTGGTTTCTGATCTTGTCTTGAGCTGAGAAAATCCAAACTCGAATCTGATCACATCTTCCTTGGAACTAGAGTTAGAAATAAGGTCAGCATGCTCCATTCTAGCCTTAGGTTCATCTTCAAGCTTTCCATTCAGCCATCCCGGTTTATCCTTTGTCGCATAGTCATCTGGCTCAACCATGATTGCATCATCCCCTCCTCCTTTGAAAGGATTTCTCCTCAAATCTGTATCTCCTACATTAAAAGGAAACAAGTAAGAAGCAAGACAAATGATGAAGAAAATAATCATGAAAGCAACATAAACGTAAGGTTCTGGACAAAAACATCCTTGGAGTTTTGAAGCCATTTTCCTCAAGTATTTCCATCTCCAAATCTCAGGCTTATAAGATTTGTATTTGCTATTGTTCCTTGCAATCCTATGAGACTCCTCCTGCTGTTCCTGGATACTCAAAACAGAGACTAGAAATCCAGTGTCATATAGGAAAAACAAGTTCTTAATCTGATCAATAACCAAGCATTTCTTTCTGAGAACATGTTGCACTTGTTTCAGACTTTTAAGATACACATCAAAGTAAGTATTGTAAACCAGAATGGTAACAAGGCACTCAATAACATAGAAAAACTTCAATTTGTGTCCCACATGATCAAAATCAGAACATAAAAGTTTAAGTTCAAGATCAGATTCATAATCAATTAGCACATATCTCACAGGTTTAGCATGACTTCCAAAGAATGTGTTGTACACTAATATATCCTCAAAGCTCAAAACAACATCATTGTGAAAGCATGATCTCCAAACAAACCAAGATTTATCAGTTTCAGAACAAACATGAGCAAGTTTCAAATCAGAATCACAACTAAAATCGGTTTCAGCTCTAAGTGATTTTGTTTTCTGCAAATTCCTAACAATAAGTTCTTTCCAGGCAAGTGTGGAAGAAAACAAATCACCAGTGTTCAGTCCATGTCTAAAAAAACTCAGATCAAAGCCATTATCATCAAAGCAAGCAAAAGAATTACAAGGTTTTCTGAAACATAAATCAAATTGTTGCCAAATAACCTCAATTCTCTTTTCAGGGTGATCAAGGCTTTTGTTAAGTTCCATAAATTGATCAAAACTCAAAAGAAGACCAGGATTGAGTTCACTAACAGACTGAATACATTTTTGATCAGAGAGTTTAGCTGGTTCAAATACTTTAAAAGATTTAATCATGTTTTCAAAAACAAAGTTTGAAACATAAAATTCTTTTACCTTGTCTAGACCAAAATGTTTGACATCACTAGAACTAACCTTAACAAACATTTCAGGCAGATAATTAACCATATCAAGATCCTTACAGTGCTCTTTGGAGTTCAAAAAGAATGACTTAGCATCTGTTTCTGCTTCAATGTTGTTTGTCTGCTCCAACACTTCTTCTGGTGGTGAACTCTTATGTGCTTCTTCTGATGGGTTTTCTTCTAAGACCTGAGACACTGAATCAATGCTACTCAGTTGCACTGGTTCAAAGCAGGTTAGTTCATCACAAGCACTACTGATAACAAGTTCAGATTGAGAAGAGAAAAGAGAAAACTCATTTTCTGTCTCAAGTTCTTTACTTACCTTAGATGACTCTGTTTTCAGCTCTTGGATAGCTGATTTCTTCTTAGAACACAGTGGCTCAGTAGCTCTAGAGGGAGGACGTGGGTCTGGCTTTCTTTGCTTATGTGACTGAGACTTTCTTGGGTGGTCATGATCATGGCAAGTTCTTGTCTCCTCTTTGGGCTGTCTTGGTTGCTTTTTGCTATAGTTACTAGAAACAAAGTGTTTCTTCATGAAGTGTTTCAGCTCAAACCAAGATGCAACTTGTGCTTCTCCTGTTCTTCTTCTTGTAGTAACAAGCTGATTCCACCATTTACGGGCATCTCCATAGAACTCTGTTGTAGCCAATCTAACCTTCTTTCTTTCTGAGTAGTTTTTGCCATCAAAAACAAGTTCCATTTGCTGTTCCCACTCCAAGTATCCATCAGGGTTGTTTCTACCACAAAAAGATGGTTTCTTGCTCCTCCTTTTGATCTTAGTATCCTTCTGAACCTGAGATACATTACCAAAGAAATCATCAACATGTTTCTTTTGTAAAAGATCAGTCTTTCTCATTCTTTTCATGATCTCAGACATTATTGCTTCCATTTGCAATTTATTCAATGTCATAGTTGGTGCCTCCTTTCTTTTACTGACATCTCCAGCCATGGTTTCCTGTTACAATCTCAACAAGAAAAGTTAACACATATATAAATAGCCTAAGCCTCTCTTCTCTCAAGTGTTTCTCTATGATTTTTGAGTGAGTTTTCTCTGTGAATCCAGTAGCTCAGCAACAAACAAAGATCAAGCTTTTAGAGATCAATTCCCCAACCCAAAAACAGAAGAAAGAGATAGAAAGATTGCAAGATTTTTGTTTGAAAGAGGCTTTTTTTTTTAACGCTGATTTATTATGATATTACAATTATGAGAAAGATTACATAGACGATTCGACAACCGACAATACTACCTGTCTTTTTGAGGATCTACGCCTAACTGCATCACCTGAGCCGTCCTATGAAGATCCACTCCTGACCAGATCTACTTGCACCATGTTGAGGACCTCATGTAAGCCTTTCTTCCGTTATCTGCATAATTGTTTAATAAATCGCTCTCTCCAGGACTTGAAACCTGGATCTCCTGAAATCTGCAAGAAATTGCATAGTCTGGGATTCGAACCCCAGACCTGGGTGTAGAAGCCTTTAAACCTTAACCATTAGGCTACGGTGCTTCCACAAAGTTGGATTTCTCTTGCAAACAAAAATCTTGCAATCTGTCTATCTCTTTCTTCTGTTTTGGGGTTGGGGAATTGATCTCTAAAAGCTTGATCTTTGTTTGTTGCTGAGCTACTAGATTCACAGAGAAATACCACAGAAAAATCAAAGAGAAACACTTGAGAGAAGTGAGGCTTCGGCTATATGTTATTGTGTTAATTTTCTTGTTGAGTTTCTTAATAGGAATTCATGTATGGAGGAAGCAATGGCAGAAGCAGAAATCCTGAAAAGGAGTTAGATTCCACCATGTTTGACTCTGCTACAAAAGCAGCCTTTGAAAGAAGAGAAAAATCTAAGAGAAAAAGAGATTCATATGATATTGATGAGTCTGGTTATGAGCAGGAAAGGATACTATCTAGTAGTTCACTGGAAAAGCTTAACAGGAGGAGCACACATCATGATCAATTCAGTTCTTCCACAAAGAATTTGCTGGAAAAAAGACAGAATTTGATAAGAAAAGAACAATCGGTTTTTAACCATTCTGATTTTGTGAAGGAAAAGGCACGACCACGGAGGCAAGAGGAACCAATTAGGAGGAGCAGAGAATGTTCTAGACATGCCAGAGAAGTGAAAGGAGCTTGCTATGGTCGTGATCCCATAAAGAAGTCTCAGAAACAACAAGCAGAACTTGATTGCTTGCACAGCCAACTGTTTCAAGATGATTTCAAAAGGATTGCACAAGAAGTAATCAAGGAGTTGAAAAAGACCAGTGTGTGAGACCAACCACTCGACCTTCCTCAAAGGTTCCTGACCCAATGAGTTGCAGCAAGGAAGAGCAGATCATCCAAGAGCTGGAAACAAAGTCATATAAGGTAAGTAAAGAACTTGAGACAGAAAAGGAGTTTTCTCTTTTCTCTCCTCAATTTGAGCTTGTTATCAATAAAACCTTTGATGAACTAACTTGTTTTTAACCGGTGCAACCGAGTAGCCTTGTTTCAGTGCCTCAGGTCTCAGCAGAACACTCACTACAAGCAGGACATAAGAGTTTAACAGAAAGTGAAGTGTTAGAGCAACATATAAGCTTGGAACCAGAAACAACTCATGCACCTTTCTCTCCTAACTCTCAAGAGCACTGTAAGGACCTTGTTATGGCTAATTCTCTGCCTTAAATGTTTGCTAAGGTTAGTTCTAGTGATGTCAAATATTTTTGTTTAGACAAGGTAAAAGAATTTTGTATTTCAAACTTTGTTTTTGATAATATGATTAATTCTTTTAAGGTGTTTGAACCTGATAAACTCTCTGATCAAAAATGTTTTCAGTCTATTAGTGAACTCAATCCTGGTGTTGCTTTAAGTTTTGATCAGTTTATGGAACATAACAAATGCCTTGATCACCCTGAAAAGAAACTAGAGCTTGTAATGCAGCATTCTGATTTCTGTTTCAGAAAATCTTGTGATTCATTTGCTGGCTTTAAAATTAGTGACTTTGATCTGAGTTTTTCTAGACATGAACTGATCACTGATGATTTGTTTTCTTCCACACGTTCCTGGAAAGAGCTTATGGTTAGGAATTTGCAGAAACCAAAACCACTTAAAGGTGAAACCGATTTTATTTGTGATTCTGTTTTGAAACATGTTCATGCTTGTTCTAAAACTGATAAATCTTGGTTTGTTTTGAGATCAAGCTTGCACAATGATGTTGTTTTGAGCTTTGAGGATATATTAGTGGATAACACATTCTTTGAAAGTCATGCTAAACCTGTGAGATATGTGCTAACTGATTATGAATCTGATCTTGAACTTAAACTTTTATGTTCTGATTCTGATCACGTGGGACACAAATTGAAGTTGTTCTATGTTATTGAATGCCTTGATACCATTCTGGTTTACAATACTTACTTTGATGTGTATCTTAAAAGTCTGAAACAAGTGCAACATGTTCTCAGAAAGAAATGCTTGGTTATTGATCAGATTAAAAACATGTTTTTCCTATATGACACTGGATTTCTAGTCTTTGTTTTGAGTATCCAGGAACAGCAGGATCAGTCTCAGAGGGTTGAAAGGAACAATAGCAAATACAAATCTTATAAGCCTGAGATTTGGAGATGGAAGTACTTGAGGAAAATGGATTCAAAACTCCAAGGAAGTTTCTGTCCAAAACCTTACTTTGATGTTGCTTTCATGCTTATTTTCTTGATCATTTGTCTCGCTTCTTACTTGTTTCCTTTTGATGTAGGAGATACAAATTTGAGGACAAACCTTTTTAAAGGAGGAGGGAATGATGCAACCCTGACTGAACCAGTTGCTGATTCGAATGTAGAGGAGCTGGATGAGTTGAACAAGCTGAGTGACACTGAAGAGGAGTAGGATGAGATGAACCAGCTGAGTGATGATATTGGTATGATGGATCAGGCTCGAAGGGAAGAAATTCAGCCCAACTCTTTTGTTGCATCAAATGACCCTTTTTCAGCCCCAAAAAGATCAAATACGCAAGTTATGGATCCATTCTCTCTTTCTAAAAGGCCATCCACGAAATTGAAGTCAAGAAATCAGCCAAAATAATTAATATTGAGTTTTCAAGACAATTTTAGTTTTAATTAAGTTTTTCTTATTTTTTTACAATTTTATAACTTTTTCATTTCCTTCTTCTCTACTTAAACTCTCTTTTGTTTTCAGAAATATTATTCACTCTTTTTATAAAAAAATCTCTCTCTAAAATCTGTGAATCTCTTGTTCATCATTTGAACATTGAATCTGCATAGAGTTCATTCTCTGGTTGCAAAATCATGTCTTTGATCATACCCAGGGTTCATTCTCTTGATCTAGACAATTCTACACAAGATTTGATCAATCCATAGATCATTTCTGAAGAAACCCCAATCAATCATCAACCCAACAGCATCAGATTCATTCCTTTCTCTCTCAAAACCAGAAGATCATCATTCATAGAATCATGGACAAAAAAGATTCCATCATAAGGGATTCATCAAGTGGTATCAGAGCAGATCTGAAGGCTCTTGATCTTGGTTTGATTTTTGAAACTCTCAAAATATGGGTTTGCATCTGAAAATCTCTATTTCTTCTTCTTTGTTTGGGGAATCTGATTTCTTTCTCTCTAATTCTCTTAAAGTTGTTATCTTTCTATCTGTATAATCTGCAAGAGGGCCAACCAGATTTAAAAAGAAAAAAAGAAAAAAAAAGAATCTTGAAAAGTTGAAGAGAAATCCAACTTGGCTGAAGAGAAATCCAGCTCTGGTGGTAATGCCTCTTGCAAACAAAAATTTTGCAATCTGTCTATCTCTTTCTTCTGTTTTGGGGTTGGGGAATTGATCTCTAAAAGTTTGATCTTTGTTTGTTGCAGAGCTACTGGATTCACAGAGAAATACCACAGAAAAATCAGAGAGAAACACTTGAGAGAAGTGAGGCTTCGGCTATATGTTACTGTGTTAATTTTCTTGTTGAGTTTCTTAATAGGAATCCATGTATGGAGGAAGCAATGGCAGAAGGAGAAATCCTGAAAAGGAGTTAGATTCCAACATGTTTGACTCTGCTACAAAAGCAGCCTTTGAAAGAAGAGAAAAATCTAAAATGCACAAACACATGCATCAATTCTCAAGGGGCAAACCTATTCAATCATATGAATGAGTATAGATTTAGGTACTTCCCTTGCATAAGTTTCTGAAGAATGGACATTGGCTTCTCATATTAACACCCCTCCTCAAGCTTGACCTGAGAATGAGAGTATGTGGTCAAGATTGGAAGATGAGAGCCAATGATTATTACCAATGCCTTGAGACCACAGCCCTCTTGGCTTGAATTGTGATTTTTCTCTTGAGTGTACTTCCTGTCCACCCTCTTGGCATCAGGTAAGTAACTTCTGAGCAATCTCTCCACTGCTCCATTCATCCTCTCAACCATCTTGGGAGTTAATGGACACAATCAGTGTCCAAAGAATTGATGGGCAGTGGACAATCTCCATGGTCAGGAATGTGCATCTGTGAAGGCTCTGATCAACATGGGCAACCTGTCAAACAAACACTAAGACAATCATCAGTAGACAACAAGAGATCAGAACATGGGTTTTCACCAAGTCTGATCTTTAAAACACATTTCAAACAAGTAATGGACATATATTTTCATGATTCTATGCTAGCAATACTCTCTGAATCCTAATCAACAAGACTAAACATTCAGGCAATAACACAATCAATTTTCCCAAGGGCAGAAGCAAGAAAAGTCTTTCAAGATAGTTTAACAGCCTTAGGCAGATACTAAACAAGATTGTGAGAATGGAGATTTAAGTAACCAGAGAATAAGTAGAAAGTAGAGAATAATGTAACCAGAGTATTAATAGCCAGAGAATGGGAGAATAATGGAGAATAAGGAACCTGAGAATAAGAGAATGAGAGAATGGGAGAATAGAGAATTAATTGCTCAAGAGTTCTAATGGACAGAGTTTTGCTCTGTTTTCTTGAGTTTTGCGGAAGTATATTAACAGTCAGGAGCAACCAATACTTCATCAAGAGTTTGGTGCTTTAGTAGCTGAAACAAAATGGACCATTGGATTATCAATTTATCCACTGATCTTAGACATGTGCCACTGAAATAACTCATGAACTGATGTTTTCCAGGGCTTGCAACAAGAGAATCATCATAATAACACATGAACAAGTGTTTTCTGTCGCTTAGACAACAATAAAACCAGTGGATCAAAACAGTTTGTCCACTGGTCAAAGAGATGCTCCATGAAGAGAAAGCTATTATCCAATGGATAAAGCATAATGGTGAAGCATTTTCGAAATCTTTCTCTTCCTCAAGTTTGATTCAAGATACTAACAAGTACTAACCAATCTAACACTATACTAGAGTGTGAGAGAAATGACTTATTCAAAAACAGAGAGAAAAGAAGTGAGTTTGATCCCAAAGAAGAGCAACAAAGCTCTGATATCATGTTGGAATTCATGAGTGTTTGTCTCATGTCAAGAGAGTATTCAGTTAACTTGTAACTGAATCCCCTTCTACCAAACTACAAGAACTCACCATTCAATGGAAGAGACAACCAACTGGTGGTTGAATCCTCTTAAACAACTTAATAGGCACACACATACACAGCTTACAATATAACCATGGTCCTACAAAGTAAAATGGTTATAGGAAGCTGAGAAACTCTAGTTTGAATCTATCCTACTGCAGTAACACAACACTTTGAGTTTGTGTACTTAAGATGGAGAGGATATATAATCAGTAAGCTAGAGTTTAAGAGAAGATAAAGAAGAGTTTAGAGTGAATTTTACAAGTATTAGGCTTCCTTAAGAGAAAGAGAGTTAAGGCAGCCTCTAAATCATAACTCTTAACTCCTTACATTGTGAATATTGTTTAGACACAAGCAAGAGAGAGAGACCCACGAAATTAGACAGAGAGAAACTTGTATTGATACTGGATAGGTGTTACAAGTGATGGACAAGCCTTTAAATAGGCAATACACATGATTAAACAATTACTAAAACAGGGAAACATAAACAAATAATTATGTAGGGAATGAGAACATGCCAAAGGAGATACAGCCAAGGTCTGGCACGTCCAGGAAGAGTAGAAAGGGACAGTAGGAGGGTTTGGTCTCCATGGTGATAGTGACAGGTCTGCTACAACTCCTTATGCACCCATGTGACTTTTTCTTGCTTAATTCAAACCAGATCCTTCCATTTGAATTCAAACTGAGTGTCCTTAGGTTTCTGGAGCTTAGCAACGTGCACAAGGTCCTCCACAACTCATTTCTTGCCTTACAAGTCAGGTTAGGTCAAGTGGTAGCTTGTGGAGCAAGTTTGTACGAATATAACAAAATTGGCTTCTCTTGATGAACACTCTTTGGATCATCAACCAGCTTCTTCTTCTGGTCATTCCTTTCTTTATTTCAACAAAGAAGTCACATGGGTTGCTTTGGAGAAGCAGCTGGACCTGTACCTTTCACACAAGCAGGCTGTGCAAACCTCTCTCCTGTCCTTTTCTCCTCCTCTGGACATGCCAGTCTGTCCACAACAGCCTGCTCTACACCAGTCTGTCCAGCCAGTTCTGATCATTTCCTTATATAATTATTAATTTATATTTTCATGCTTTAGTAATTGTTTAATGTTGCTCATTGTCTATTTAAAGGCAGCTTCACCTCTTGTAACTCTTCATCCAGAATCAATACAAGTTTCTCTCTGTCTAATTTTGTGGGTCTCTCTCTCTTTCTTATGTCTAAACAATATTCACAATGTAAGGAGTTAAGAGTTATGATTTAGAGGCTGCCTTTAACTCTTTTTCTTTTAAGGCAGACTAATACTTGTAAAACTCACTCTAAACTCTTCTTTATCTTTATCTTAAACTCTAGCTTACTGATTCTATATCCCCTCCATCTTAAGTACACAAACCTAAAGTGTTGTGTTACTGCAGTAGGATAGATTCAAACTAGAGATTCTCATCTTTCTATAACCAGTTTACTTTGTAGGATCTTGGTTATATTGTAAGCTGTGTATGTGTGTGTCTGTTAAGTTGTTTAAGAGGATTTAACCACCAGTTGGTTGTCTCTTCCACTGAATGGTGAGTTCCTGTAGTTTGGTAGAAGGGGATTCAGTTAGAAAGTAACTGAATACTCTCTTGACATGAGATAAACACTCATGAATTCCAACATGGTATCAGAGCTTTGTTGCTCTTCTTTTGGATAAAACTCACCTTTAGTCTCTGTTTTTTTATTCAAAAATCTATTATCTCCCACTTCAGTGTGGTGTTAGCTTGGTATGCACTTGTTAGTGTCTAGAATCAAGCCTGGGGAAGAGAAAGATTTCGAAAATGCTCCTCACTATGCTTTATCCAGTGGATAAAAGCTCTCTCTTAATGGAGCATCTGTTTGACCAGTGGATAAACTGTTTTGATCTATTGGTTTCATTGTTGTCTAAGCCACAGAAAACACTTGTTCATGTGTTAATCTGATGGTTCTCTTGTTGCAAGCCCTGGAAAACATCAGTTCATGAGTTTTTTCAGTGGCACATGTCTAAGATCAGTGGATAAATTGATTGTCCAATTGTCCATTCTGTTTCAGCTACTAAAGCACCAAACTCTTGATGAAGTATTGATTGCACCTGGCTGTTAATGTTTCCGCAAAACTCAAGAAAACAGAGCAAAACTCTGTCCATTAGAACTCTTGAGCAATTCTCTATTCTCTATTCTCTATTCTCTATTCTCTGATTCTCAGGTTACTTATTCTCCATAATTCTCCCATTCTCTAGCTATTAATACTCTGGTTACATCACTCTCTACTCTCTACTTATTCTTTGGTTACTTATGCTCTCTGGTTACTTAAATCTCTAGTCTCACAATCTTGTTAGAATCTGCCTAAGGTTGTTAAACTTTCTTCAAGTTAAGTTGTCTTGAAAGAATTGTCTTGCTTCTGCCCTTAGAAAAAATAAATTGTCTTGTTGCCTGAATACTTAGTGATGAGGACATCAAATCAACATCAACCATGGAGAAAGAAATCAGGAGAGAACCAGTTTAGAACATGAAGTTGAGAAGAGCTAAAGAAGCTGATCAGTACATATGTGCAATCAAAACGTCATATCTTACAAACCATGATGAATCTACTAATGAAACCGGTTTTCCTAGATTCTACACTCAACAAGAGCCCACGGCGAATTGGTTTCATATGAAACGGAGGAATGGTTTAAAAGATATACCATTTTCAAGTAAAAGGTGGCCCGACTTGCCTTATTTAGAAGATCAGGAGCATATCATATGTCAAACTCAATGTTGGCGTCCAGGAGACTTTGCGCTACTTCTAGAAGCACTCCACAACCCCTTAAGAAGCACCAGCACACACTGGATCAGGCGGATCAATGATCAACACCATCAAACCAAGCTGGAGCTAAATATGGAAAGTTGGATCTCAAATTGGTTTGCACATTTCCGAACCAAGATTTGCCGACCAGGTCAGATTTATTACAAACCAAAGAAACCAGAAGACAATAGAAGACCAAGGAATATTCAAATTATCACTTGGAGCCTCATATGGACTGACCTTCCTTATTTGGATTCATGCACATTTTCTGGTCAACCTTGCCAACAGCTCTTTCCCTATTTCTATGGAGTTATAAAGATACAAGCCACGAATCTGGACAATCCTAAACATCATTACTTTATGCCCAAGCTGTCCAGAATCAGAAAGTTCCAAGAATCCCATCCATTCAGCCAAATCCCTCCATCATCTCCAACTGCTAGTTTTGAGATCTTCTTGCTTTGATTTGCCTGGTTCCCTTTTATTTTCTTTAGGAACGTTAGTATCTTCATTCCTGAGCATAATATAAGCTCTGTATAGTTCTTCATTGTAAATCACCAAAGATTAATAAAGTTAAAACATTTTTGCCATTGCAAAACATTATGTTCCTAAGTTTTTCTTGTGTGTTGTGAGAATCAGCCTTGAGAGCAATTGTGTTTTATCAAGTTCCTTTCCATAGAACTTGTGGTTACACTTCGATCCATCAGATTGTGTGATTCAGTCTACAAATCTATTCATCCTCCATCCATTGTTCTTGCTGAGATGTTTATAAGAACAAGCAGCTTGAATCCATACTCCATCTTCACGCCACACTCCATCCATTGAGGTAGCAAGTTGGTTAGCACGACCATTTGTTTTTTCCCATCCTCCATAGTTCTCTCTCAAGCATCAACAAACCGGATCCCATCACCATCTCATTCCCATCTCAAGTCTCATTCCATTTCCATCATCATTTCTATCAACCGGCCATTGATTCTCCTATCAATCCATCCAGCTTGAGAAGGGTCCATTATGTGCCCATATCACTTAGTCTTGTTGATTAAAATTTAGAGAGTGTTGCTAGGATAGAATCATGAGGATATCTGTTCATTGCTTGTTTGAAATGTGTTTTAAAGATCAGACTTGGTGAAAACCCCATTTTCTGATCTCTTGTTGTCTACTGATGCTTGTCTTAGTGTTGGTTTGTCAGGTTGCCCATGTTGATCAGAACCTGCACTAGGTGCATATTCCTGACCATGGAGATTGCCCACTGCCCATCAATTCTTTGGACACTGATTGTGTCCATTAACTCCCAAGATGGTTGAGAGGATAAATGGAGCAGTGGAGAGATTCCTCAGAAGTGACTTACCTGATGCCAAGATGGTGGACAGGAAGTACACTCAAGAGAAAAGACCACAATTCAAGCCAAGAGAGCTGTGGTCTCAAGGCATTGGTGATCATCATTGGCTCTCATCTTCCAAGCTTGACCACATACTCTCATTCTCAGGTCAAGCTTGAGGAGGGGTGTTAAAATGAGAAGCCAATGTCATTCTTCAGAAAATTATGCAAGGGAAGTACCTAAATCTATACTCATTCTTATGATTGAATAGGTTTGCCCCTTGAGAATTGATGCATGTGTTTGTGCATAGTTTGAATCAGGTACCTACTGAGCTCATGAACAAGGCGGGATTGGACTCAACCCATAATGAAGGCAGGAAGCCAGAAGAAAGGAGGAGACAAGCTCTGTCCACAAGAAGAAGCTCAAAGGTGTAATGAGTGTGAAGCAAGGAAAGCAATGGTGCCTGCTTGCCATTGAAGAAAGCCCATGATCCAGGGTTTATGAGTCCCCAAACTTGATCATAAGACTAATAAACCCACTGGCCAATCCCTAGGCTGAGGGTAGTTGCACTCTTTTTCCCTAAGTGATAGTTTTATCCCATGAGGTTTTCCACACTTAGGTTTTTAATGAGGCAAACACTTTCAGTTCCAAGCTTGCCCAAGGATCTCCTATGGACAAGCTTGAGGGGGAGTGTTGAAATAAAGAAAGGAATGACCATAAGAAGAAGCTGGTTGATGATCCAAAGAGAGTTCATCAAGAGAAGCCAATTTGGTCCAGTTTGTACAGACTTGCTCCACAAGCTACATCTTGACCTAACTAACATTGCAAGGCAAGAAAAGAGTTGGGGGGACTGAATATGGACATGGGAACCTCTGAGAAGTCAAGGAAACCTGTTTGAATTTAAATAAGAGAGGCTGGTTTGAATTAGACAAGAAGAAGTCACATGAGTTGCTTTGGAGAAGCAGCTGGACCTGTCCCTTTCACACAAGCAGGCTGTGCAAACCTCTCTCCTGTCCTTTTCTCCTCCTCTGGACATGCCAGTCTGTCCACAACAGCCTGCTCTACACCAGTCTGTCCAGCCAGTTCTGATCATTTCCTTATATAATTATTAATTTATGTTTTAATGCTTTAGTAATTGTTTAATGTTGCTCATTGTCTATTTGAAGGCAGCTTCACCTCTTGTAACTCTTCATCCAGAATCAATACAAGTTTCTCTCTGTCTAATTTTGTGGGTCTCTCTCTCTTTCTTGTGTCTAAACAATATTCACAGCGTAAGGAGTTAAGAGTTATGATTTAGAGGCTGCCTTAACTCTCTTTCTCTTAAGGCAGCCTAATACTTGTAAAACTTACTCTAAACTCTTCTTTATCTTTAGCTTAAACTCTAGCTTACTGATTCTATATCCTCTCCATCTTAAGTACACAAACTCTAAGTGTTGTGTTACTGCAGTAGGATAGATTCAAACTAGAGATTCTCAGCTTACTATAACCAGTTTACTTTGTAGGATCTTGGTTATATTGTAAGTTGTGTATGTGTGTGTCTGTTAAGTTGTTTAAGAGGATTCAACCACCAGTTGATTGTCTCTTCCACTGAATGGTGAGTTCCTGTAGTTTGGTAGAAGGTGATTCAGTTACAAGTTAACTGAATACTCTCTTGACATGAGACAAACACTCATGAATTCCAACACTCGGTACTAATTAACGGTTCCAAATCAAGATTCTTAGATAGTGATTCATTCTGGTTCGATTAGAAGCTTGAAGAACTTGCCATGTGTCCAAACATGCTAACCATGGATATCCTGGTAAGAAAGTGGAATAACTTCTCCAACATAACTCCTATGGGATTTATTCAACTTCATGGAGACGCTGCACTGATTAATGGTTCCAAATCAAGCTTCTTAGATAGTGATTCATCTTGGTTTGATTAGAAGCTTGAAGAACTTGTCATATGTCCAAACAGGCTAACCATTGATATCCTGATTAGAAAGTGGAATAACTTCTTCAACATAACTCCTATGAGATTTATTCAACTTCATGAAAGACTCTCCACTGATTAATGGTTCCAAATCAAGCTTCCTACATAGTGATTCATCCTGGTTTGATTAGAAGCTTGAAGAACTTGTCATATGTCTAAACAGGCTAACCAGGGATATCCTGATTAGAAAGTGGAATAACTTCTTCAACATAACTCCTATGGAATTTATTCAACTTCATGAAATACTCTCCACTGATAAATGGTTTCAAATCAAGCTTCTTATATAGTGATTCATCCTGGTTCGATTAGAAGATTGAAGAACTTGCCATATGTCCAAAAAGGCTAACCATGGATATCCTGATTAGAAAGTGGAATAACTTCTTCAACATAACTCCTATGGGATTTATCAACTTCATGGATACTCTGCACTGATTAATGGTTCCAAATAGAGCTTCTTAGATAGTGATTCATATTGGTTTGATTAGAAGCTTGAAGAACTTGTCATATGTCCAAACAGGCTAACCATGGATATCATGATTAGAAACTGAAATAACTTCTTCAACATAACTCCTATGAGATTTATTTAACTTCATAAAAGACTCTCCACTAATTAAAGGTTCCAAATCAAGCTTCCTACATAGTGATTCATCTTGGTTTGATTAGAAGCTTGAAGAACTTGTAATATGTCTAAAGAGGCTAACCATGGATATCCTGTTTAGAAAGTGGAATAACTTCTTCAACATAACTCCTATGGGATTTATTCAACTTCATGAAAGTCTCTCCACTGATAAATGGTTCCAAATCAAGGTTCTTACATAGTGATTCATCCTGGTTCGATTAGAAGATTAAAGAACTTGCCATATGTCCAAACAGGCTAACTATGGATATCCTGATTAGAAAGTGGAATAACTTCTTCAACATAACTCATATGGGATTTATTCAACTTCATGGAGACTCTCCACTGATTAATGGTTCCAAATCAAGCTTCTTACAGAGTGATTCATCCTGGTTTGATTAGAAGGTTGAAGAACTTGTCATATGTCCAAACAAGCTAAACATGGATATCCTGATTAGAAAGTGGAATAACTTCTTCAACATAACTCCTATGAGATTTATTCAACTTCATGAAAGACTCTCCACTGATTAATGGTTCCAAATCAAGCTTCCTACATAGTGATTCATCCTGGTTTGATTAGAAGCTTGAAGAACTTGTCATATGTTTAAACAGGCTAATCATGGATATCCTGATTAGAAAGTGGAATAACTTCTTCAACATAACTCCTATGGGATTTATTCAACTTCATGAAAGACTCTCCACTGATAAATGGTTTCAAATCAAGCTTCTTACATAGTGATTCATCATGGTTTGATTAGAAGATTGAAGAACTTGTCATATGTCCAAACAGGCTAACCATGGATATCCTGATTAGAATGAGTAATAACTTCTTCAACATAACTCTTATGAGATATATTCAAATTCATGAAAGACACTCCACTTATTAATGGTTCCAAATCTAGCTTCTTACATAGTTATTCATCCTGGTTCGATTAGAAGCTTGAAGAACTTGCCATGTGTCCAAACAGGCTAACCATGTATATTCGTATTATAAAGTGGAATAACTTCTTCAACATAACTCCTATGGGATTTATTCAACTTCATGGAGACTCTGCACTGATTATTGGTTCCAAATCAAGCTTCTTACATAGTGATTCATCCTGGTTTTATTAGAAGCTTGACGAACTTGCCATATGTCCAAACAGGCTAAACATGGATATCCTGATTAGAAAGGGGAATAATTTCTTCAACATAACTCCTATGCAATTTATTCAACTTCATGAAAGAATATTGACGAGATCCTAGGATGATGCTCTGGAACAGATGGGATAACCCTTTGCAGAAATGAATCAAGAGACTCGAGTTTCTCAAAGGCAGTGGATCGAATGGTGACACAAGAGGGATGAATGATCTCTTGATACTCCTAGTCGACTGATCTGGATATGACACACCAAATGAGAAGCCCTTAGTCTCTGGATATTACACACCAGAAGTTGGATATTACACACCAACACTCAATCAACTTGACAAGCAAGAAGAAAAGAGAAAACAAAAGGTTTTTGATAAAAAGATGGGTGCTTTATTCATGAGTTTCGATCACAATATATAGGAGAAGGCTGTACATACACAGCATCTCAAAAACATAAGAAAGGAGTAAAAACAAAGGCTCCTCTCGAAACTACAACAAAGACCAAAGACTAGAGTTTTCGAAAATTAAGAAAACATAACATAAAAACTTAGATATAAAAAATAACATATGGTTCTTCATGTGGTTGGTCCAAGATCAATCATCTAGGAGATATGAGAAGCAAGTTGTGGCCTCATTAAAAACCTTCCTTTGGAAAACCCAGTGGGACAAAACCAAAAGTTAGGAAAAGAGCACACACAAGCTACTTGCCTAGATGATGATTAGCTTGAAAGTGGAGTAGCTTGAATGATGGTTAAGGTGTCTTGGATGATCAAGCTTCGGCCAAGACCAATGTGTTCTTCTTGTTTCCAAGCATTCTTCAATGTTGTATCCTCAGCTACAAGCTCTTCAGGTTCAGGTTCAAGCTTCCATTTCTTGGTGCATTCCATGATCACATCATCCCCTCCCTCTTCAAAAAGATTTGTCCTCAAATCTGTTTTACCTGCAATAAAAGGGACCAAGTCAGTAACATCAAAGTTTAAAATCAGATTACACTTACCTTGCAAGCCTCTCTCGTAGGTATTGTTTCTGACTGGTTCGAATATGTAGAAGGCATTGATCCATTTGGTTCTCCTTACTCCTGATACATTGAAACAAAACAAATTAGCACATAAAAAATTATCAAAGAGTAAGAATCTTATCCCATATTTGTTTCTGCTCGGTTTTGGCTTGTATGCTGCATCTGGAGGTGCTTCTTTGATGAGGATAAAACAAGTGATGTCTTGATGTCCCTCCTTGTTCAAATCAGGTAGCTTGAACCGCTTGTCTTCCTCATGCTTGTTCTTTTTCCTTGTATGCTTCAAAGCTTCATCATAATCTGCACATGGCTCTTTTGACAAAAACAAGTGCATCATATCTGTATAATCAATAAAATAACTCTTGAAAACATGATCACGTACCTTAGCATGCTCACCTGGTCGCCATAGATAGGATTCAGATGTTCTAAACTCAGAAAAATTCAAACAAATCAAACACAGGATCACCCGACTTGTAGAATCCGAAACTCTTTCATCTGATAAGATTTATACATGATTCCAATTCGACGTGAGACCCTGATGAGTTAAGTTTCCATGGCAGTTGAGTTTGTTGCCTAATTCGCTTTGTTTGTTGAGATATGATCTTCAGACTGCTCCTATGTCAAAGTTGGCGGCTAGACAGCTTTCAAGGTTTGATTGTTGCATTTCCAACTTGGCCAAGGACTCATCATTGATAATCTGATCTTTATAGCTCCTCTTTTTACCTGTACCTTTCTCAGCTTGTTTTGGACAAGTCAAGGGTGTTATCATGTGAAAGAAAGTATTGTAGACTAGAATGTCTCCAAAGCACAAAACAGTATGATTCCTCCATCTATTATGCATATCAAAGAAAACATTACAGACCCAAATATCATCAAGGATCAAGTTCAGACATTCAGAATCAGTGAGCTCTAGTTTCAATTGTGCAGTAGGTTTATCAAAGAAAGTGTTATACACTAAAATATCATCAAAAAACAATCCTACACGTTTAGAATCATTTTCAGCACACAAACAATCAGGCTCAAACTCAGGGAACTTCGCAGACTTCACAATTTCAAACCTAGTATCAGGATGATGCAATTTCGGTTCATGCAATTTCCTAGGTTCTTTCAAGACATAAGCAGAAGCAAAAGAATTATCAGTGATCAGTTCATACACATGGAAGCTCATAACAAAACTCTCCTCTTCAGTTCTAGCAAATGAATCACAAGGTTTAAAACATAAATCAGATTGTTTTAAATCAAGCTCTAAAACCTTTTCATAGTAATTAAAACTTTTGCTATGTTTCAGAAAATGATCAAAACTCAGAATATGACCAAAGATGTTGTTATTATCAGTTTGAAAACGTTTTTGATCAAATAGGTTTTCTGGTTTAAGTTCTTTAAAAGATTTAAACATGTTATCAAAAACAGATTTTCAAACACAAAAATATTTTACTTTGTCAAGACCAAAACGTTTTATATCTTCTGTGCTCACTTTAACAAACATTTCGGGCAAAGAGACATCCATATTAAACTCCTTACAGTGCTCTTGCAGGTCATAAGACAAGGTTTCAAGAATCATTTCTTGTTGCAAGTTGTTCTGCTGTTTCAACTCTTCTCCTTGTGTTGACTGCTCTGGTTCTTTCTCTTGTGAGTTTTCTTCTGCAACCTGTGACACTGAAACAAGGCTACTTGGTTGCACCGGTTCAAGAAAAGTTAGTTCATCAAAGTAATTATTAATATTAAATTTAAATTGAGGTAAGAAAAGAGAACACTCTTGTTCTGTCTAGACTTCTCCTTTTCCTTAGATGTTTCAGTTTGAGCTTCTTGAAATGATGCAGCTGAGTCTGGTTCTGCAACTTTGAGTTCGGAGACAGTAGTAACTGGTTCTTGATGCTGTGCTTCAATGGATGGACGTGCTGTGTTGGTCCTTTTGAGTGGTTTCCCCACGTCCATGATCAACTGAGACAGCTTCTTGATGTCCTCCTTACTGAACCAAGAATGTTTATCTGTTTTCTCTTTGCTGTAACAGGTCGGTTTCCTGCTAGATGTGACTTCCTTCATTGGAGATTTCTGAGAAGTGTAGCCTTTGGATGCATACTTACTCCTTAGTATCAACTTCAGACTTTCCCAAGTGGTGATAGCTGGTTCTTTGTAAAACCGGCGATCATCTTCTTCTTGCAAACACCACTTATAAGCATTTCCTTGGAGTTGAGACATTGCAAAAGCTAATCTTTCTTTCTTCATGATTCTGTTGTAACACAGCCACTTGTCCATGGTTATTTCCCACTGTAGATAGTTTCCTTTTCCTGAAAAAGAATAGAGTTGAATCTCATTAGCAGATTTATATTCAGAAAAATGGTAAATTGATTTAGGAGTGAGAAAAGATCGATTTGGTCGGCTCAAAGGGTTGGATGGCTGCTTGAAAGATTGATGTCCACGTCCTTCATCTTCTTCTTTAATCCTCTTATGCTTGCTTGATCTGTGTTGCACAGAATCTGGTGGTTTAGGCTCAAGCTTTTGATTAGGCATTCTCCTTTTCTTCATGATCTTGTTCAAGGTATCTTTCATTGTTTGATTCACTTGATTGGTTATTGATTCAATCAACAGACTTTCTTCCTTAGTGAATTCTCCTTTTTGATCTCCTGCCATGGTACCTGAAACAGAAAGCAACACACAGCAGTAACAAGTTCTACAGAGAAAAAAAAAAATAAAAAAATCAACTTGCAAAAACAGGAACAAATTCAAATCAAAATTTAAAACCTTAAACAACTCTGATCAATTTTGAACCCAGCCTGATTATTCTTACTCTTAACAGACCAAAACAAAATAATAAACCCAAACACAAGCAGATTCAAAATCAGATTCAACAAGATATCCTGATTAGAAAGGGGAATAACTTCTTCAACATAACTCCTATGGAATTTATTCAACTTCACGAAAGAATATCCACTGATTAATAGTTCCAAATCTAGCTTCTTACATAATGATTCATCCTGGTTTGATTAGAAGCTTGAAGAACTTGTCATATGGCCAAACATGCTAAACATGGATATCTTGATTAAAAAGTGGAATAACTTCTTCAACATAACTCCTATGAGATTTATTCAATCTCATGGACACTCTGCACAGATTATTGGTTCCAAATAAGCTTCTTACATAGTGATTCATCCCGGTTTGATTAGAAGCTTGACGAACTTGCCATATGTCCAAACAGACTAAACATGGATATCCCGATTAGAAAGGGGAATAACTTCTTCAACATAACTCCTATGGAATTTATTCAACTTCATGAAAGAATATCCACTGATTAATAGTTCCAAATCAAGCTTCTTACATAGTGTTTCATCCTGGTTTGATCAGAAGCTTGAAGAGCTTGTCATATGTCCAAACAGGCTAAACATGGATATCCTGATTTAAAAAGTGGAATAACTTCTTCAACATAACTCCTATGACATTTATTCAACTTCATGGAGACTCTCCACTGATTAATGGTTCCAAATCAAGCTTCTTACATAGTGATTCATCCTGGTTTAATTAGAAGGTTGAAGAACTTGTCATATGGCCAAACAGCCTAAACATGAATATCCTGATTAAAAAGTAGAATAACTTCTTCAACATAACTCCTATGACATTTATTAAACTTCATGGAGAATCTCCACTGATTAATGGTTCCAAATAAAGCTTCTGACATAGTGATTTATCCTGGTTTGATTAGAAGCTTGAAGAACTTGTCATATGTCCAAACATGCTAAACATGGATATCCTGATTAAAAAGTGGAATAACTTCTTCAACATAACTCCTATGAGATTTATTCAACTTCATGGAGACTCTCCACTGATTAATGGTTCCAAATCAAGCTTCTTTCATAGTGATTCATCTTGGTTTGATTAGAAGGTTGAAGAACTTGTCATATGGCCAAACAGGCTAAACATGGATATCCTGATTAAAAAGTATAATAACTTCTTCAACATAACCTCCTATGAGATTTATTCGACTTCATGGAAAATCTCCACTGATTAATGGTTCCAAATAAATCTTCGTACATAGTGATTCATCCTGGTTCGATTAGAAGGTTGAAGAACTTGTCATATGTTAAATAGGCTAAACATGGATATCCTGATTAGAAAGTGGAATAACTTCTTCAACATAACTCCTTTGAGATTTATTAAACTTCATGAAAGACTCTCCACTGATTAATGGTTCCAAATCAAGCTTCTTACATAGTGATTCATCCTGGTTTGATTAGAAGGTTGAAGAACTTGTCATATGTCCAAATAGGCTAAACATTGATATCTTGATTAGAAAGTGGAATAACTTCTTCAACATAACTCCTATGAGATTTATTCAACTTCATGAAAGACTCTCAACTGATTAATGGTGCCAAATCAAGATTCTTACATAGTATTCATCATGGTTCGATTAGAAGCTTGAAGAACTTGCCATGTGTCCAAACATGCTAACCATGGATATTCGTATTATAAAGTGGAATAACTTCTTCAACATAACTCCTATGGAATTTATTCAATCTCATGGACACTATGCACATATTATTGGTTTCAAATAAGCTTCTTACATAGTGATTCATCCTGGTTTGATTAGAAGCTTGACGAACTTGCCATATGTCCAAACAGGCTAAACATGGATATCCTGATTAGAAAGGGGAATAACTTCTTCAACATAACTCCTATGGGATTTATTCAACTTCATGAAAGACTCTCCACTGATTAATGGTTCCAAATCTAGCTTCTTACATAGTGATTCATCCTGGTTTGACTAGAAGCTTGAAGAACTTGTCATATGTCCAAACCGGCTAAACATGGATATCCTGATTAAAAAGTTGAATAACTTCTTCAACATAACTCCTATGGGATTTATTCAATATCATGGACACTATGCACAGATTACTGGTTCCAAATAAGCTTCTTACATAGTGATTCATGCTGGTTTGATTAGAAGCTTGACGAACTTGCCATATGTCCAAACAGGCTAAACATGGATATCCTGATTAAAAAGTATAATAACTTCTTCAACATAACCTCCTATGAGATTTATTCGACTTCATGGAGAATCTCCACTGATTAATGGTTCCAAATAAATCTTCTTACATAGTGATTCATCTTGGTTCGATTAGAAGGTTGAAGAACTTGTCATATGTCCAAACAAGCTAAACATGGATATCCTGATTAGAAAGTGGAATAACTTCTTCAACATAACTCCTATAAGATTTATTAAACTTCATGAAAGACTCTCCACTGATTAATGGTTTCAAATCAAGCTTCTTACATAGTGATTCATCCTGGTTCGATTAGAAGCTTGAAGAACTTGCCATGTGTTCAAACAGGCTAACCATGGATATTCGTATTATAAAGTGGAATAACTTCTTCAACAAAACTCCTATGAGATAGATTCAAATTCAAGAAAGACTCTCCACTGATTAATGGTTCCAAATCAAGCTTCTTACATAGTGATTCAACCAGGTTTTATTAGAAGCTTGCAGAACTTGTCATATGTTCAAACAGGCTAAACATGGATATCCTGATTAAAAAGTGGAATAACTTCTTCAACATAACTCATATGGGATTTATTCAACTTCATGGAGACTCTCCACTTATTAATGTTTCCAAACAAAGATTTTTACATAGTGATTCATCCTGGTTCGATTAGAATCTTGAAGAACTTGCCATGTGTCCAAACAGGCTAACCATGGATATCCTGATTAGAAAGTGGAATAACTTCTTCAACATAACTCCTATTTAATTTATTCAACTTCATGGAGATTCTCCACTGATTAATAGTTCCAAATCAAGCTTCTTACATAGTGATTCATCCTGGTTCGATTAGAAGCTTGAAGAACTTGCCATGTGTCTAAACATGCTAAACATGGATATCCTGATTAGAAAGTGGAATAATTTCTTCAACATAACTCCTATGAGATTTATTCAACTTCATGGAAGAATCTCCACTGATTAATTATTCCAAATCTAGCTTCTTACATAGTGATCATCTTGGTTTGATTAGAAGCTTGAAGAACATGTCATATGTCCAAATAGGCTAAACATTGATATCCTGATTAGAAAGTGGAATAACTTCTTCAACATAACTCCTATGAGATTTATTCAACTTCATGAAAGACTCTCCACTATTTAATGGTGCCAAATCAAGATTCTTACATAGTATTCATCATGGTTCGATTAGAAGCTTGAAGAACTTGCCATGTGTCCAAACAAGCTAACCATGGATATTCGTATTATAAAGTGGAATAACTTCTTCAACATAACTCCTATGGGATTTATTCAATCTCATGGACACTATACACAGATTATTGGTTCCAAATAAGCTTCTTACATAGTGATTCATACTGGTTTGATTCGAAGCTTGACGAACTTGCCATATGTCCAAACAGGCTAAACATGGATATCGCGATTAGAAAGGGGAATAACTTCTTCAACATAATTCCTATGGAATTTATTCAACCTCATGAAAGAATATCCACTTATTAATAGTTACAAATCAAGCTTCTTACATAGTGATTCATCATGGTTTGATTAGAAGCTTGAAGAACTTGTCATATGTCCAAACAGGCTAAACATGGATATCCTGATTAAAATTTGAATAACTTCTTCAACATAACTCCTATGAGATTTATTCAAATTCATGGAGACTCTCAATGGGTTAATGGTTCCAAATCAAGCTTCTTACATAGTGATTCATCCTGGTTTAATTAGAAGGTTGAAGAACTTGTCATATGGCGAAACAGGCTAAACATGGATATCCTGATTAAAAAGTAGAATAACTTCTTCAACATAACTCCTATGACACTTATTCAATTTCATGGAGAATTTTCACTGATTAATGGTTCCAAATAAAGCTTCTTACTTAGTGATTCATCATGGTTTGTCTAGAAGCTTGAAGAACTTGTCATATGTCCAAACATGCTAAACATGGATATCCTGATTAAAAAGTGGAATAACTTCTTCAACATAACTCCTATGAGATTTATTGAACTTAATGGAGACTCTCCACTGATTAATGGTTCCAAATCAAGCTTCTTTCATAGTGATTCTTCCTGGTTTGATTAGAAGGTTGAAGAACTTGTCATATGTTCAAACAGACTAAACATGGATATCCTGATTAAAAAGTGGAATAACTTCTTCAACATAACTCATATGGGATTTATTCAACTTCATGGAGACTCTCCACTTATTAATGTTTCCAAACAAAGCTTTTTACATAGTGATTCATCCTGGTTCGATTAGAAGCTTGAAGAACTTGCCATGTGTCCAAACAGGCTAACCATGGATATCCTGATTAGAAAGTGGAATAACTTCTTCAACATAACTCCTATGGGATTTATTCAACTTCATGGAGATTCTCCACTGAATAATAGTTCCAAATCAAGCTTCTTACATAGTGATTCATCCTGGTTCGATTAGAAGCTTGAAGAACTTGACATGTGTCTAAACATGCTAAACATAGATATCCTGATTAGAAAGTGTAATAATTTCTTCAACATAACTCCTATGAGATTTATTCAACTTCATGGAAGAATCTCCACTGATTAATTGTTCCAAATCAAGCTTCTTACATAGTGATTCATACTGGTTTGATTAGAAGCTTGACCTTGTCATATGTCCAAACAGGCTAAACATGGATATCCCGATTAGAAAGGGGAATAACTTCTTCAACATAATTCCTATGGAATTGATTCAACTTCATGAAAGAATATCCACTGATTAAAAGTTCCAAATCTAGCTTCTTAAATAGTGATTCATCTTGGTTTGATTAGAAGCTTGAAGAACTTGTCATATGTCCAAACAGGCTAAACATGGATATCCTGATTAAAAATTGATTAACTTCTTCAACATAACTCCTATGAGATTTATTCAACTTCATGGAGACTCTCAACTGGTTAATGGTTCCAAATCAAGCTTCTTACATAGTGATTCATACTGGTTTGATTAGAAGCTTGACGAACTTGCCATATATCCAAACAGGCTAAACATGGATATCCCGATTAGAAAGGGGAATAACTTCTTCAACATAATTCCTATGGAATTGATTCAACTTCGTGAAAGAATATCCACTTATTAATAGTTACAAATCAAGCTTCTTACATAGTGATTCATCCTGGTTTGATTAGAAGCTTGAAGAACTTGTCATATGGCCAAACAGGCTAAACATGGATATCCTGATTAAAAAGTAGAATAACTTCTTCAACATAACTCCTATGACACTTATTCGACTTCATGGAGAATCTCCACTGATTAATGTTTCCAAATAAATCTTCTTACATAGTGATTCATCCTGGTTCGAATAGAAGGTTAAAGAACTTGTCATATGTCCAAACAGGCTAAACATGGATATCCTGATTAGAAAGTGAATAACTTCTTCAACATAACTCCTATGAGATTTATTCAACTTCACGGAGAATTTCCACTGATTAATGGTTCCAAATAAAGCTTCTTACATAGTGATTCATCATGGTTTGATTAGAAGCTTGAAGAACTTGTCATATGTCCAAACATGCTAAACATGGATATCCTGATTAAAATGTGGAATAACTTCTTCAACATAAATCCTATGGAATTGATTCAACTTCGTGAAAGAATATCCACTTATTAATAGTTACAAATCAAGCTTCTTACATAGTGATTGATCATGGTTTGATTAGAAGCTTGAAGAACTTGTCATATGGCCAAACAGGCTAAACATGGATATCCTGATTAAAAAGTATAATAACTTCTTAAACATAACTCCTATGAGATTTATTCGACTTCATGGAGACTCTCAACTGGTTAATGGTTCCAAATCAAGCTTCTTACTTAGTGATTCTTCCTGGTTCGATTAGAAGCTTGAAGAACTTTCCATGTGTCTAAACATGCTAAACATTAATATCCTGATTAGAAAGTGGAATAACTTCTTCAACATAACTCCTATGAGATTTATTCAACTTCATGAAAGAATTTCCACTGATTAATTGTTCCAAATCTAGCTGCTTACATAGTGATTCATCCTGGTTTGATTAGAAGCTTGAAGAACTTGTCATATGTCTAAACAGGCTAACCATGGATATCCTGATTAAAAAGTGGAATAACTTCTTCAACATAACTTCTATTTGATTTATTCAACTTCATGAAAGACTCTCCACTGATTAATGGTTCCAAATCAAGCTTCTTACATAGTGATTCATCCTGGTTTGATTTGAAGCTTGAAGAACTTGCCATATGTTTAAACAGGCTAACCATGGATATCCTGATTAGAAAGTGGAATAACTTCTTCAACATAACTCCTATGGGATTTATTCAACTTCATAAAAGACTCTCCACGGATTAATGGTTCCAAATCAAGCTTCTTACATAGTGTTCATCCTGGTTCGATTAGAAGCTTGAAGAACTTGCCATGTGTCCAAATAGGCTAAACATGGATATCCTGATTAGAAAGTGGAATAACTTCTTCAACATAACTCCTATGGGATTTATTCAACTTCTTGGAGACTCTGCACTGATTAGTTGTTCCAAATCAAGCTTCTTAGATAGTGATTCATCTTGGTTTGATTAGAAGCTTGAAGAACTTATCATATGTCTAAACAGGCTAACCATGGATATCCTTATTAGAAAGTGGAATAACTTCTTCAACATAACTCCTATGAGATTTATTCAACTTCATGAAAGACTCTCCACTGGTTAATGGTTCCAAATCAAGATACTTACATAGTGATTCTGATGAATCCCTTATGAGGAGATTCTTTTGTCCCTGATTCTTTTGAAGGAAGATCTGGTGGTTTGAGAGAGAAAGGGGTTGATTTTGATGATGATGGATGGATTGATTGGATGATCTTCAGAAATGATCTATGGACTGATCAGATCTTGTGTAGTTGTGTCTAAGATCAAGAGAATGAACTCTGGTTAGGATCAAAGACAAGTTTTTGCTTGCAGAGAATGAACTCCTAGCAATCAGTGTTCATAGATGAACAAAGGATTCACAGATTCTAGAGAGAGTTTTTTTATAAAAAAAGTGAATAATGTTTCTGAAAACAAAAGAGAGTTTAAGTAGAGAAGGAGAAATTGAAAAGTCTTAAAATTGTAGAAAAATAAGAAAAACTTAATTAAAACTAAAATTATCTTGAAAACTCAATAATAATTATTTTTGATGATTTCTTCACTTCATTTTCGTGGATGGCTTTTTAGAAAGAGAGAATGGATCCACAACTTGTGTATTTGGTCTCCTTTTGGGCTGAAAAATGGCCATCTGATGCAACAAAAGAGTTGGGCTGAATTTCTTCCCTTCTAGCCTGATCCATCATGCCAATATCACCACTCAGATGGTTCATCTCATCCTGCTCCTCTTTAGTGTCACTGAGCTGGTTCAGCTCATCCAGCTCCCCTAGATCCAAATCAGCAACTGGTTCAGTCAGGGTTGCATCAGATTCGTCCTGGTTCGATTAGAAGATTAAAAAACTTGCCGTATGTCCAAACAGACTAACCATGGATATCCTGATTAGANACTCAAAACAAAGACTATATACCCAGAATTATATGGGCAAGACATGTTCTTGTTCAAATCAGAAAACCAAATTTCTTTCCCTAGAACATGTAGCACATGTTTCAGATCATCATGATGCATATCAAAGTAAGTGTTGTACACCAGAATGGCATCAAGGCACAAGATAGCATAGTTGCTAAAGAACAACTTCAAAACAGGCACATGTTTCTCAGATTCAGAACACAAAAGATCAAGTTCAAACTGAGAATTACTTAACCAAAGCTCAGCATGCTTATCAAAGAAAGTGTTATAAACCAGAATATCATCAAAGCTCAAAATAACACCATTCTTCAAGCATGATCTCAAAACAAACCAAGATTTATTAGTTTCAGAACAAGCATGAGCATGTTTCAAAAGAGATTCATAAACAAAATCGGTTTTTGCCCTAAGAGTTTTATGTTCCTGCAACTTTCTAGGTTTGTTCAAAGCATAATCAGATGCAAGAAAATCACCAGTGATCAGTTCATGATTATAAAAACTCAAATCAAAGTCATTATCTTCAAAGGAAGCAAAATAATTACAAGGTTTTTTGAAACATAAATCAGATTGCTGCACAATAACCTCAATTCTCTTTTCAGGGTAATCAATGCTTTTATTAAGTTCCATAAACTGGTCAAAACTCAAAATAAAACCAGGATTAAGTTCACTAACAAACTGAAAATGTTTTTGATCAGAGAGTTTATTTGGTTCAAATACTTTAAAAGATTTAATCATGTTTTCAAAAACAAAGTTTGAAACACAAAATTCTTTTACCTTGTCTAAACCAAAACGTTTGACATCACTGGAACTAACCTTAATAAACATTTCACGCAGGGAATTAATCAGATCAAATCTCTTCCAGTGCTCTTGAGAGTCCAAACAAAATGACTTAGCATCTGTTTCTGCTTCAGTGTTGGAATGCTCCAACTCTTCTTTTAGTGGTGAACTCTTTTGTGTTTCTTCTGCTGGGTTTTCTTCTAGGACCTGAGACACTGAATCAATGCTAGTTGTTACCGGTTCAAAACAGGTTAATTCATCAAAGTCAGGTGTAACTTCAGGTAAAAATTCAAAACAGGGTAAAGAACTCTCATATTTTTCCAGCAGCTGTGTTTTTCCTTGGTCTTTCAACCATGGTAAGCAATCTGAGACTTCTTTCTTCTCTTCAGTGTGGTTTCCACGTTCTTCCTCAAGCTCCTTAGGTTCTTCAACTCTCATATGCTCCCTGTCATGACAAGAATAAGAATCATTAGCACAATCAGAAGTTATAGTTTTAATCTTATGAGTTTCTTGGCTAAGAAAATTTGATTCTTTTCTGTGCTCTTGAATAACTAATTTCTTCTTAGAACACAGTGGCTCATTGGCTCTGGAGGGAGGACGTGGGTCTGGCCTTCTTTGCTTATGTGACTGAGACTTTCTTGGCTGATCATGATCATGGAAAGTTCTTGTCTCCTCTTTGGCCTGTCTTGGTTGCTTTCTGCTGTAGTTACTAGAAGCAAAATGTTTCTTCATGAAGTGTTTCAGCTCAAACCAAGATGCAACTTGTGCTTCTCCTGTTCTTCTTCTTGTACTAACAAGCTGATCCCACCATTGAATGGCATCTCCACAGAACTTTGATGTAGCAATCTAACCTTTTTGCTTTCTGAATAATTTTGGTCATCAAAGACAAGTTCCATTTTCTGCTCCCACTCCAAGTAACCATCAGGGTTGTTTCTGCCACAGAAAGATTGTATTCTGCTCCTCCTTTTGATCTTAGCATCCTCCTGAACCTGAGAAACATTACCAAAGAAACCATCAACATGTTTCTTTTGTAAAAGATCAGTCTTTTTCATTCTTTTCATGATCTCAGACATCATTGCTTCCATCTGCAATTTATTCAATATCACATTTGGTGCCTCTTTTCTTTTACTGACATCTCCAGCCATGGTTTCCTGTTACAATCTCAACAAGAAAAGTTAGCACATATATAAATAGCCAAAGCTTCTCTTCTCTCAAGTGTTTCTCTCTATTTTTTTCTGTGAAATTTCTCTGTGAATCCAGTCGCTCAGCAACAAACAAAGATCAAGCTTTTAGAGATCAATTCCCCAACCCCAAAACAGAAGAAAGAGATAGAAAGATTGCAAGATTTTTGTTTGCAAGAGGCATTACCACCAGGACTGGATTTCTCTTCAGCCAAGTTGGATTTCTCTTCAACTTTTCAAGATTCTTTTTTTTTCTTTTTTTTTTAATCTGGTTGGCCCTCTTGCAGATTATACAGATAGAAAGATAAGAGCTTTATGAAAAATAGAGAATAGACAACAAATTCCCCAAAACAAAGAAGAAGAAATCAAACCCAGATTTTTTAAGAGTTTCAGATTCAAACCCAGATCAAGAGCCTTCAAATCTGCTCTGATACCACTTGATGAATCCCTTATGAGGAGATCCTTTTGTCCCTGATTCTTTTGAAGGAAGATCTGGTGGTTTGAGAGAGAAAGGGGTTGATTTTAATGATGATGGATGGATTGATTGGATGATCTTCAGAAATGATCTATGGACTGATCAGATCTTGTGTAGTTGTGTCTAAGATCAAGAGAATGAACTCTAGTTAGGATCAAAGACAAGTTTTTGCTTGCAGAGAATGAACTTCTAGCAATCAGTGTTCATAGATGAACAAAGGATTCACAGATTCTAGAGAGAGTTTTTTTATAAAAAAAGTGAATAATGTTTCTGAAAACAAAAGAGAGTTTAAGTAGAGAAGGAGAAATTGAAAAGTCTTAAAATTGTAGAAAAATAAGAAAAACTTAATTAAAACTAAAATTATCTTGAAAACTCAATAATAATTATTTTTGATGATTTCTTCACTTCATTTTCGTGGATGGCTTTTTAGAAAGAGAGAATGGATCCACAACTTGTGTATTTGGTCTCCTTTTGGGCTGAAAAATGGCCATCTGATGCAACAAAAGAGTTGGGCTGAATTTCTTCCCTTCTAGCCTGATCCATCATGCCAATATCACCACTCAGATGGTTCATCTCATCCTGCTCCTCTTTAGTGTCACTGAGCTGGTTCAGCTCATCCAGCTCCCCTAGATCCAAATCAGCAACTGGTTCAGTCAGGGTTGCATCAGATTCGTCCTGGTTCGATTAGAAGATTAAAAAACTTGCCGTATGTCCAAACAGACTAACCATGGATATCCTGATTAGAAAGTGAAATAACTTCTTCAACATAACTCCTATGGGATTTATTCAACTCGATAGAGACTCTCTACTGATTAATGGTGCCAAATCAAGATTCTTACATAGTATTCATCATGGTTCGATTAGAAGCTTGAAGAACTTGCCATGTGTCCAAACAGGCTAACCATGGATATTCGTATTATAAAGTGGAATAACTTCTTCAACATAACTCCTACGGAATTTATTCAATCTCATGGACACTATGCACATATTATTGGTTTCAAATAAGCTTCTTACATAGTGATTCATCCTGGTTTGATTAGAAGCTTGACGAACTTGCCATATGTCCAAACAGGCTAAACATGGATATCCTGATTAGAAAGGGGAATAACTTCTTCAACATAACTACTATGGAATTTATTGAACTTCATGAAAGAATATCCACTGATTAATAGTTCCAAATCTAGCTTCTTACATAGTGATTCATCCTGGTTTGATTAGAAGCTTGAATAACTTGTCATATGTCCAAACAGGCTAAACATGGATATCCTGATTAAAAAGTTGAATAACTTCTTCAACATAACTCCTATGGGATTTATTCAATCTCATGGACACTACACACAGATTATTGGTTCCAAATAAGCTTCTTACATAGTGATTCATACTGGTTTGATTAGAAGCTTGACGAACTTGCCATATGTCCAAACAGGCTAAACATGGATATCCCGATTAGAAAGGGGAATAACTTCTTCAACATAATTCCTATGGAATTTATTCAACTTCATAAACGAATATCCACTTATTAATAGTTACAAATCAAGCTTCTTACATAGTGATTCATCCTGGTTTGATTAGAAGCTTGAAGAACTTGTCATATGTCCAAACAGGCTAAACGTGGATATCCTGATTAAAAATTGAATAACTTTTTCAACATAACTCCTATGAGATTTATTCAACTTCATGGAGACTCTCAACTGGTTAATGGTTCCAAATCTAGCTTCTTACATAGTGATTCATCCTGGTTTAATTAGATGGTTGAAGAACTTGTCATATGGCCAAACAGGGTAAACATGGATATCCTGATTATAAAGTAGAATAACTTCTTCAACATAACTCCTATGACACTTATTCAACTTCATGGAGAATTTTCACTGATTAATTGTTCCAAATAAAGCTTCTTACATAGTGATTCATCATGGTTTGATTAGAAGCTTGAAGAACTTGTCATATGTCCAAACATGCTAAACATGGATATCCTGATTAAAAAGTGGAATAACTTCTTCAACATAACTCCTATGAGATTTATTGAACTTCATGGAGACTCTCCACTGATTAATGGTTCCAAATCAAGCTTCTTTCATAGTGATTCATCTTGGTTTGATTAGAAGGTTGAAGAACTTGTCATATGTTTTAAACAGGCTAAACATGGATATCCTGATTAAAAAGTGGAATAACTTCTCCAACATAACTCATATGGGATTTATTCAACTTCATGGAGACTCTCCACTTATTATTGTTTCCAAACAAAGATTTTTACATAGTGATTCATCCAGGTTCGATTAGAAGCTTGAAGAACTTGCCATGTGTCCAAACAGGCTAACCATGGATATCCTGATTAGAAAGTGGAATAACTTCTTCAACATAACTCCTATGGGATTTATTCAACTTCATGGAGATTCTCCACTGATTAATAGTTCCAAATCAAGCTTCTTACATAGTGATTCATCTTGGTTCGATTAGAAGCTTGAAGAACTTGCCATGTGTCTAAACATGCTAAACATGGATATCCTGATTAGAAAGTGGAATAATTTCTTCAACATAACTCCTATGAGATTTATTCAACTTCCTGGAAGAATCTCCACTGATTAATTGTTCCAAATCTAGCTTCTTACATAGTGATTCATCTTGGTTTGATTAGAAGCTTGAAGAACATGTCATATGTCCAAACAGGCTAACCATGGATTTCCTGTTTAAAAAGTGGAATAACTTCTTCAACATAACTTCTATGTGATTTATTCAGCATCATGGAGACTCTCCACTTATTAATGTTTCCAAACAAAGCTTTTTGCATAGTGATTCATCCTAGTTTGATTAGAAGGTTGAAGAACTTGTCATATGTTCAAATAGGCTAAACATTGATATCCTGATTAGAAAGTGGAATAACTTCTTCAACATAACTCCTATGAGATTTATTCAACTTCATGAAAGACTCTCCACTGATTAATGGTGCCAAATCAAGATTCTTACATAGTATTCATCATGGTTTGATTAGAAGCTTGAAGAACTTGCCATGTGTCCAAACAGGCTAACCATGGATATTCGTATTATAAAGTGGAATAACTTCTTCAACATAAATCCTATGGAATTTATTCAATCTCATGGACACTATGCACATATTATTGGTTTCAAATAAGCTTCTTACATAGTGATTCATCCTGGTTTGATTAGAAGCTTGATGAACTTGCCATATGTCCAAACAGGCTAAACATGGATATCCGGATTAGAAAGGGGAATAACTTCTTCAACATAACTACTATGGAATTTATTGAACTTTATGAAAGAATATCCACTGATTAAAAGTTCCAAATCTAGCTTCTTACATAGTGATTCATCCTGGTTTGATTAGAAGCTTGAAGAACTTGTCATATGTCCAAACAGGCGAAACATGGATATCCTGATTAAAAAGTTGAATAACTTCTTCAACATAACTCCTATGAGATTTATTCAATCTCATGGACACTATGCACAGATTATTGGTTCCAAATAAGCTTCTTACATAGTGATTCATACTGGTTTGATTAGAAGGTTGACGAACTTGCCATATGTCCAAACAGGCTAAACATGGATATCCCGATTAGAAAGGGGAATAACTTCTTCAACATAATTCCTATGGAATTGATTCAACTTCATGAAAGAATATCCACTTATTAATAGTTACAAATCAAGCTTCTTACATAGTGATTCATCCTGGTTTGATTAGAAGCTTGAAGAACTTGTCATATGTCCAAACAGGCTAAACATGGATATCCTGATTAAAAAGTGGAATAACTTCTTCAACATAACTCCTATGAGATTTATTCAACTTCATGGAGACTCTCAACTAATTAATGGTTCCAAATCAAGCTTCTTACATAGTGATTCATCCTGGTTTAATTAGAAGGTTGAAGAACTTGTCAAATGGCCAAACAGGCTAAACATGGATATCCTGATTAAAAGTAGAATAACTTCTTCAACATAACTTCTATGACACTTATTCAACTTCATGGAGAATTTCCACTGATTAATGGTTCCAAATAAAGCTTCTTACATAGTGATTCATCATGGTTTGATTAGAAGCTTGAAGAACTTGTCATATGTCCAAACATGCTCAACATGGATATCCTGATTAAAAAGTGGAATAACTTCTTCAACATAACTTCTATGAGATTTATTGAACTTCATGGAGACTCTCCACTGATTAATGGTTCCAAATATAGCTTCTTTCATACTGATTCATCCTGGTTTGATTAGAAGGTTGAAGAACTTGTCATATGGCCAAACAGGCTAAACATGGATATCCTGATTAAAAAGTATAATAACTTCTTCAACATAACTCCTATGACACTTATTCAACTTCATGGAGAATTTTCACTGATTAATGGTTCCAAATAAAGCTTCTTACATAGTGATTCATCATGGTTTGATTAGAAGCTTGAAGAACTTGTCATATGTCCAAACATGCTAAACATGGATATCCTGATTAAAAAGTGGAATAACTTCTTCAACATAACTCCTATGAGATTTATTGAACTTCATGGAGACTCTCCACTGATTAATGGTTCCAAATCAAGCTTCTTTCATAGTGATTCATCCTGGTTTGATTAGAAGGTTGAAGAACTTGTCATATGTTCAAACAGGCTAAACATGGATATCCTGATTAAAAAGTGGAATAACTTCTTCAACATAACTCATATGGGATTTATTCAACTTCATGGAGACTCTCCACTTATTAATGTTTCCAAACAAAGCTTCTTACATAGTGTTCATCCTGGTTCGATTAGAAGCTTGAAGAACTTGCCATGTGTCCAAACAGGCTAACCATGGATATCCTGATTAGAAAGTGGAATAACTTCTTCAACATAACTCCTATGGGATTTATTCAACTTCATGGAGATTCTCCACTGATTAATAGTTCCAAATCAAGCTTCTTACATAGTGATTTATCTTGGTTCGATTAGAAGCTTGAAGAACTTGCCATGTGTCTAAACATGCTAAACATGGATATCCTGATTAGAGAGTGGAATAATTTCTTCAACATAACTCCTATGAGATTTATTCAACTTCATGGAAGAATCTCCACTGATTAATTGTTACAAATCTAGCTTCTTACATAGTGATTCATCTTGGTATGATTAGAAGCTTGCAGAACATGTCATATGTCCAAACAGGCTAACCATGGATTTCCTGATTAAAAAGTGGAATAACTTCTTCAACATAACTTCTATGTGATTTATTCAACATCATGGAGACTCTCCACTTATTAATGTTTCCAAACAAAGCTTTTTACATAGTGATTCATCCTGGTTTGATTAGAAGGTTGAAGAACTTGTCATATGTTCAAATAGGCTAAACATTGATATCCTGATTAGAAAGTGGAATAACTTCTTCAACATGACTCCTATGAGATTTATTCAACTTCATGAAAGACTCTCCACTGATTAATGGTGCCAAATCAAGATTCTTACATAGTATTCATCATGGTTCGATTAGAAGCTTGAAGAACTTGCCATGTGTCCAAACAGGCTAACCATGGATATTCGTATTATAAAGTGGAATAACTTCTTCAACATAACTCCTATGGAATTTATTCAATCTCATGGACACTATGCACATATTATTGGTTTCAAATAAGCTTCTTACATAGTGATTCATCCTGGTTTGATTAGAAGCTTGACGAACTTGCCATATGTCCAAACAGGCTAAACATGGATATCCTGATTAGAAAACGGAATAACTTCTTCAACATAACTACTATGGAATTTATTGAACTTCATGAAAGAATATCCACTGATTAAAATTTCCAAATCTAGCTTCTTACATAGTGATTCATCCTGGTTTGATTAGAAGGTTGAAGAACTTGTCATATGTCCAAACAGGCTAAACATGGATATCCTGATTAAAAAGTTGAATAACTTCTTCAACATAACTCCTATGAGATTTATTCAATCTCATGGACACTATGCACATATTATTGGTTCCAAATATGTTTCTTACATAGTGATTCATACTGGTTTGATTAGAAGCTTGACGAACTTGCCATATGTCCAAACAGGCTAAACATGGATATCCCGGTTAGAAAGGGGAATAACTTCTTCAACATAATTCCTATGGAATTGATTCAACTTCATGAAAGAATATCCACTTATTAATAGTTACAAATCAAGCTTCTTACATAGTGATTCATCCTGGTTTGATTAGAAGCTTGAAGAACTTGTCATATGTCCAAACAGGCTAAACATGGATATCCTGATTAAAAAGTGGAATAACTTCTTCAACATAACTCCTATGAGATTTATTCAACTTCATGGAGACTCTCAACTAATTAATGGTTCCAAATCAAGATTCTTACATAGTGATTCATCCTGGTTTAATTAGAAGGTTGAAGAACTTGTCATATGGCCAAACAAGCTAAACATGGATTTCCTGATTAAAAAGTAGAATAACTTCTTCAACATAACTTCTATGACACTTATTCAACTTCATGGAGAATTTCCACTTATTAATGGTTCCAAATAAGCTTCTTACATAGTGATTCATCATGGTTTGATTAGAAGCTTGAGGAACTTGTCATATGTCCAAACATGCTAAACATGGATATCCTGATTAAAAAGTGGAATAACTTCTTCAACATAACTCCTATGAGATTTATTGAACTTCATGGAGACTCTCCACTGATTAATGGTTCCAAATAAAGCTTCTTTCATAGTGATTCATCCTGGTTTTATTAGAAGGTTGAAGAACTTGTCATATGGCCAAACAGGCTAAACATGGATATCCTGATTAAAAAGTATAATAACTTCTTCAACATAACTCCTATGAGATTTATTCGACTTCATGGAGAATCTCCACTGATTAATGTTTCCAAATAAATCTTCTTACATAGTGATTCATCCTGGTTCGAATAGAAGGTTAAAGAACTTGTCATATGTCCAAACAGGCTAAACACGGATATCCTGATTAGAAAGTGAATAACTTCTTCAACATAACTCCTATGAGATTTATTCAACTTCATGAAAGACTCTCCACTGGTTAATGGTTCCAAATCAAGCTTCTTACATAGTGATTCATCCTGGTTCGATTAGAAGCTTAAAGAACTTGCCATATGTCTAAACAAGCTAACCCTGGATATCCTGATTAGAAAGTGGAATAACTTCTTCAACATAACTCCTATGGGGTTTATTAAACTTCATAGAGACTCTACACTGATTAATAGTTCGAAATCAAGCTTCTTACTTAGTGATTCTTCCTGGTTCGATTAGAAGCTTGAAGAACTTGCCATGTGTCTAAACATGCTAAACATTAATATCCTGATTATAAAGTGGAATAACTTCTTCAACATAACTCCTATGAGATATATTCAACTTCATGAAAGAATCTCCACTGATTAATTGTTCTAAATCTAGCTGCTTACATAGTGATTCATCCTGGTTTGATTAGAAGCTTGAAGAACTTGTCCTATGTCTAAACAGGCTAACCATGGATATCCTGATTAAAAAGTGGAATAACTTCTTCAACATAACTTCTATGTGATTTATTCAACTTCATGAAAGACTCTCCACTGATTAATGGTTCCAAATCAAGCTTCTTACATAGTGATTCATCCTGGTTTGATTTGAAGCTTGAAGAACTTGCCATATTTTTGAACAGGCTAACAATGGATATCCTGATTAGAAAGTGGAATAACTTCTTCAACATAACTCCTATGGGATTTATTCAACTTCATAAAAGACTCTCCACTGATTAATGGTTCCAAATCAAGCTTCTTACATAGTGTTCATCCTGGTTCGATTAGAAGCTTGAAGAACTTGCCATGTGTCCAAACAATCTAACCATGGATATCCTGATTAGAAAGTGGAATAACTTCTTCAACATAACTCCTATGGGATTTATTCAACTTCTTGGAGACTCTGCACTTATTAGTGGTTCCAAATCAAGCTTCTTAGATAGTGATTCATCTTGGTTTGATTAGAAGGTTGAAGAACTTATCATATGTCTAAACAGGCTAACCATGGATATCTTTATTAGAAAGTGGAATAACTTCTTCAACATAACTCCTATGAGATTTATTCAACTTCATGAAAGACTCTCCACTGGTTAATGGTTCCAAATCAAGATAATTACATAGCGATTCATCCTGGTTCGATTAGAAGATTAAAGAACTTGCCGTTTGTCCAAACAGACTAACCATGGATATCCTGATTAGAAAGTGGAATAACTTCTTCAACATAACTCCTATGGGATTTATTCAACTCGATAGAGACTCTCCACTGATTAATGGTGCCAAATCAAGATTCTTACATAGTATTCATCATGGTTCGATTAGAAGCTTGAAGAACTTGCCATGTGTCCAAACAGGCTAACCATGGATATTCATATTATAAAGTTGAATAACTTCTTCAACATAACTCCTATGGGATTTATTCAATCTCATGGACACTATACACAGATTATTGGTTCCAAATAAGCTTCTTACATAGTGATTCATACTGGTTTTATTAGAAGCTTGACGAACTTGCCATATGTCCAAACATGCTAAACATGGATATCCCGATTAGAAAGGGGAATAACTTCTTCAACATAATTCCTATGTAATTTATTCAACTTCATGAAAGAATATCCACTTATTAATAGTTACAAATCAAGCTTCTTACATAGTGATTCATCCTGGTTTGATTAGAAGCTTGAAGAACTTGTCATATGGCCAAACAGGCTAAACATGGATATCCTGATTAAAAAGTAGAAAAACTTCTTCAACATAACTCCTATGACACTTATTCGACTTCATGGAGAATCTCCACTGATTAATGTTTCCAAATAAATCTTCTTAGATAGTGATTTATCCTGGTTCGAATAGAAGGTTAAAGAACTTGTTATATGTCCAAACAGGCTAAACATGGATATCCTGATTAGAAAGTGAATAACTTTTTCAACATAACTCCTATGAGATTTATTCAACTTCATGAAAGACTCTCCACTGATTAATTGTTCCAAATCTAGTTGCTTACATAGTGATTCATCCTGGTTTGATTAGAAGTTTGAAGAACTTGTCATATGTCCAAACAGGCTAACAATGGATATCCTGATTAAAGAGTGGAATAACTTCTTCAACATAACTTCTATGTGATTTTTTCAACTTCATGAAAGACTCTCCACTGATTAATTGTTCCAAATCAAGCTTCTTACATAGTGATTCATCCTGGTTTGATTTGAAGCTTGAAGAACTTGCCATATGTTTAAACAGGCTAACCATGGATATCATGATTAGAAAGTGGAATAACTTCTTCAACATAACTCCTATGGGATTTATTCAACTTCATAAAAGACTCTCCACTGATTAATGGTTCCAAATCAAGCTTCTTACATAGTGTTCATCCTGGTTCGATTAGAAGCTTGAAGAACTTGCCATGTGTCCAAACAAGCTAACCATGGATATCCTGATTAGAAAGTGGAATAACTTCTTCAACATAACTCCTATGGGACTTATTCAATCTCATGGACACTATACACAGATTATTGGTTCCAAATAAGCTTCTTACATATTTATTCATACTGGTTTGATTAGAAGCTTGACGAACTTGCCTTATTTCCAAACATGCTAAACATGGATATCCCGATTAGAAAGGGGAATAACTTCTTCAACATAATTCCTATGGGATTTATTCAACTTCATGAAAGAATATACACTTATTAATAGTTACAAATCAAGCTTCTTACATAGTGATTCATCCTGGTTTGATTAGAAGCTTGAAGAACTTGTCATATGTCCAAACAAGCTAAACATGGATATCCTGATTAAAAATTGAATAATTTCTTCAACATAACTCCTATGAGATTTATTCAACTTCATGGAGACTCTCAACTGGTTAATGGTTCCAAATCAAGCTTCTTACATAGTGATTCATCCTGGTTTAATTAGAAGGTTGAAGAACTTGTCATATGGCCAAACAGGCTAAACATGGATATCCTGATTAAAAAGTAGAATAACTTCTTCAACATAACTCCTATGACACTTATTCAACTTCATGGAGAATTTTCACTGATTAATGGTTCCAAATAAAGCTTCTTACATAGTGATTCATCATGGTTTGATTAGAAGCTTGAAGAACTTGTCATATGTCCAAACATGCTAAACATGGATATCCTGATTATAAAGTGGAATAACTTCTTCAACATAACTCTTATGAGATTTATTCAACTTCATGAAAGAATCTCCACTGATTAATTGTTCCAAATCTAGCTGCTTACATAGTGATTCATCCTGGTTTGATTAGAAGCTTGAAGAACTTGTCCTATGTCTAAACATGCTAACCATGGATATCCTGATTAAAAAGTGGAATAACTTCTTCAACATAACTTCTATGTGATTTATTCAACTTCATGAAAGACTCTCCACTGATTAATGGTTCCAAATCAAACTTCTTACATAGTGATTCATCCTGGTTTGATTTGAAGCTTGAAGAACTTGCCATATGTTTGAACAGGCTAACCATGGATATCCTGATTAGAAAGTGGAATAACTTCTTCAACATAACTCCTATGGGATTTATTCAACTTCATAAAAGACTCTCCACTGATTAATGGTTCCAAATCAAGCTTCTTACATAGTGTTCATCCTGGTTCGATTAGAAGCTTGAAGAACTTGCCATGTGTCCAAACAAGCTAACCATGGATATCCTGATTAGAAAGTGGAATAACTTCTTCAACATAACTCCTATGGGATTTATTCAACTTCTTGGGGACTCTGCACTTATTAGTGGTTCCAAATCAAGCTTCTTAGATAGTGATTCATCTTGGTTTGATTAGAAGGTTGAAGAACTTATCATATGTCTAAACAGGCTAAACATGGATATCCTGATTAGAAAGGGGAATAACTTCTTCAACATAACTACTATGGAATTTATTGAACTTCATGAAAGAATATCCACTGATTAATAGTTCCAAATCTAGCTTCTTACATAGTGATTCATCCTGGTTTGATTAGAAGCTTGAAGAACTTGTCATATGTCCAAACAGGCTAAACATGGATATCCTGATTAAAAAGTTGAATAACTTCTTCAACATAACTCCTATGGGATTTATTCAATCTCATGGACACTATACACAGATTATTGGTTCCAAATAAGCTTCTTACATAGTGATTCATACTGGTTTGATTAGAAGCTTGACGAACTTGCCATATGTCCAAACATGCTAAACATGGATATCCCGATTAGAAAGGGGAATAACTTCTTCAACATAATTCCTATGTAATTTATTCAACTTCATGAAAGAATATCCACTTACTAATAGTTACAAATCAAGCTTCTTACATAGTGATTCATCCTGGTTTGATTAGAAGCTTGAAGAACTTGTCATATGGCCAAACAGGCTAAACATGGATATCCTGATTAAAAAGTAGAATAACTTCTTCAACATAACTCCTATGACACTTATTCGACTTCATGGAGAATCTCCACTGATTAATGTTTCCAAATAAATCTTCTTAGATAGTGATTTATCCTGGTTCGAATAGAAGGTTAAAGAACTTGTTATATGTCCAAACAGGCTAAACATGGATATCCTGATTAGAAAGTGAATAATTTCTTCAACATAACTCCTATGAGATTTATTCAACTTCATGAAAGACTCTCCACTGATTAATTGTTCCAAATCTAGTTGCTTACATAGTGATTCATCCTGGTTTGATTAGAAGTTTGAAGAACTTGTCATATGTCCAAACAGGCTAACAATGGATATCCTGATTAAAGAGTGGAATAACTTCTTCAACATAACTTCTATGTGATTTTTTCAACTTCATGAAAGACTCTCCACTGATTAATTGTTCCAAATCAAGCTTCTTACATAGTGATTCATCCTGGTTTGATTTGAAGCTTGAAGAAGTTGCCATATGTTTAAACAGGCTAACCATGGATATCATGATTAGAAAGTGGAATAACTTCTTCAACATAACTCCTATGGGATTTATTCAACTTCATAAAAGACTCTCCACTGATTAATGGTTCCAAATCAAGCTTCTTACATAGTGTTCATCCTGGTTCGGTTAGAAGCTTGAAGAACTTGCCATGTGTCCAAACAAGCTGACCATGGATATCCTGATTAGAAAGTAGAATAACTTCTTCAACATAACTCCTATGGGACTTATTCAATCTCATGGACACTATACACAGATTATTGGTTCCAAATAAGCTTCTTACATATTTATTCATACTGGTTTGATTAGAAGCTTGACGAACTTGCCTTATTTCCAAACATGCTAAACATGGATATCCCGATTAGAAAGGGGAATAACTTCTTCAACATAATTCCTATGGGATTTATTCAACTTCATGAAAGAATATACACTTATTAATAGTTACAAATCAAGCTTCTTACATAGTGATTCATCCTGGTTTGATTAGAAGCTTGAAGAACTTGTCATATGTCCAAACAGGCTAAACATGGATATCCTGATTAAAAATTGAATAACTTCTTCAACATAACTCCTATGAGATTTATTCAACTTCATGGAGACTCTCAACTGGTTAATGGTTCCAAATCAAGCTTCTTACATAGTGATTCATCCTGGTTTAATTAGAAGGTTGAAGAACTTGTCATATGGCCAAACAGGCTAAACATGGATATCCTGATTAAAAAGTAGAATAACTTCTTCAACATAACTCCTATGACACTTATTCAACTTCATGGAGAATTTTCACTGATTAATGGTTCCAAATAAAGCTTCTTACATAGTGATTCATCATGGTTTGATTAGAAGCTTGAAGAACTTGTCATATGTCCAAACATGCTAAACATGGATATCCTGATTAAAAAGTGGAATAACTTCTTCAACATAACTCCTATGAGATTTATTGAACTTCATGGAGACTCTCCACTGATTAGTGGTTCCAAATCAAGCTTCTTTCATAGTGATTCATCCTGGTTTGATTAGAAGGTTGAAGAACTTGTCATATGTTCAAACAGGCTAAACATGGATATCCTGATTAAAAAGTGGAATAACTTCTTCAACATAACTCATATGAGATTTATTCAACTTCATGGAGACTCTCCACTTATTAATGTTTCCAAACAAAGCTTTTTACATAGTGATTCATCCTGGTTCGATTAGAAGCTTGAAGAACTTGCCATGTGTCCAAACAGGCTAACCTTGGATATCCTGATTAGAAAGTGGAATAACTTCTTCAACATAACTCATATGGGATTTATTCAACTTCATGGAGATTCTCCACTGATTAATAGTTCCAAATCAAGCTTCTTACATAGTGATTCATCCTGGTTCGATTAGAAGCTTGAAGAACTTGCCATGTGTCTAAACAAGCTAAACATGGATATCCTGATTAGAAAGTGGAATAATTTCTTCAACATAACTCCTATGAGATTTATTCAACTTCATGGAAGAATCTCCACTGATTAATTGTTCCAAATCTAGCTTCTTACATAGTGATTCATCTTGGTTTGATTAGAAGCTTGAAGAACATGTCATATGTCCAAACAGGCTAACCATGGATTTCCTGATTAAAAAGTTGAATAACTTCTTCAACATAACTTCTATGTGATTTATTCAACATCATGGAGACTCTCCACTTATTAATGTTTCCAAACAAAGCTTTTTACATAGTGATTCATCCTGGTTTGATTAGAAGGTTGAAGAACCTGTCATATGTTCAAATAGGCTAAACATTATATCCTGATTAGAAAGTGGAATAACTTCTTCAACATAACTCCTATGAGATTTATTCAACTTCATGAAAGACTCTCTACTGATTAATGGTGCCAAATCAAGATTCTTACATAGTATTCATCATGGTTCGATTAGAAGCTTGAAGAACTTGCCATGTGTCCAAACAGGCTAACCATGGATATTCGTATTATAAAGTGGAATAACTTCTTCAACATAACTCCTATGGAATTTATTCAATCTCATGGACACTATGCACATATTATTGGTTTCAAATAAGCTTCTTACATAGTGATTCATCCTGGTTTGATTAGAAGCTTGACGAACTTGCCATATGTCCAAACAGGCTAAACATGGATATCTTGATTAGAAAGGAGAATAACTTCTTCAACATAACTACTATGGAATTTATTGAACTTCATGAAAGAATATCCACTGATTAAAAGTTCCAAATCTAGCTTCTTACATAGTGATTCATCCTGGTTTGTTTAGAAGCTTGAAGAACTTGTCATATGTCCAAACAGGCTAAACATGGATATCCTGATTAAAAAGTTGAATAACTTCTTCAACATAACTCCTATGAGATTTATTCAATCTCATGGACACTATGCACAGATTATTGGTTCCAAATAAGCTTCTTACATAGTGATTCATACTGGTTTGATTAGAAGCTTGACGAACTTGCCATATGTCCAAACAGGCTAAACATGGATATCCCGATTAGAAAGGGGAATAACTTCTTCAACATAATTCCTATGGAATTGATTCAACTTCATGAAAGAATATCCACTTATTAATAGTTACAAATCAAGCTTCTTACATAGTGATTCATCCTGGTTTGATTAGAAGCTTGAAGAACTTTTCATATGTCCAAACAGGCTAAACATGGATATCCTGATTAAAAAGTGGAATAACTTCTTCAACATAACTCCTATGAGATTTATTCAACTTCATGGAGACTCTCAACTAATTAATGGTTCCAAATCAAGCTTCTTACATAGTGATTCATCCTGGTTTAATTAGAAGGTTAAAGAACTTGTCATATGGCCAAACAGGCTAAACATGGATATCCTGATTAAAAAGTAGAATAACTTCTTCAACATAACTTCTATGACACTTATTCAACTTCATGGAGAATTTCCACTGATTAATGGTTCCAAATAAAGCTTCTTACATAGTGATTCATCATGGTTTGATTAGAAGCTTGAAGAACTTGTCATATGTCCAAACATGCTAAACATGGATATCCTGATTAAAAAGTGGAATAACTTCTTCAACATAACTCCTATGAGATTTATTGAACTTCATGGAGACTCTCCACTGATTAATGGTTCCAAATAAAGCTTCTTTCATAGTGATTCATCCTGGTTTGATTAGAAGGTTGAAGAACTTGTCATATGGCCAAACAGGCTAAACATGGATATCCTGATTAAAAAGTATAATAACTTCTTCAACATAACTCCTATGAGATTTATTCGACTTCATGGAGAATCTCCACTGATTAATGTTTCCAAATAAATCTTCTTACATAGTGATTCATCCTGGTTCGAATAGAAGGTTAAAGAACTTGTCATATGTCCAAACAGGCTAAACATGGATATCCTAATTAGAAAGTGAATAACTTCTTCCACATAACTCCTATGAGATTTATTCAACTTCATGAAAGACTCTCCACTGGTTAATGGTTTCAAATCAAGCTTCTTACATAGTGATTCATCCTGGTTCGATTAGAAGCTTAAAGAACTTGCCATATGTCTAAACAAGCTAACTCTGGATATCCTGATTAGAAAGTGGAATAACTTCTTCAACATAACTCCTATGGGGTTTATTAAACTTCATAGAGACTCTACACTGATTAATAGTTCGAAATCAAGCTTCTTACTTAGTGATTCTTCCTGGTTCGATTAGAAGCTAGAAGAACTTGCCATGTGTCTAAACATGCTAAACATTAATATCCTGATTATAAAGTGGAATAACTTCTTCAACATAACTCCTATGAGATTTATTCAACTTCATGAAAGAATCTCCACTGATTAATTGTTCCAAATGTAGCTGCTTACATAGTGATTCATCCTGGTTTGATTAGAAGTTTGAAGAACTTGTCATATGTCCAAACAGGCTAACAATGGATATCCTGATTAAAGAGTGGAATAACTTCTTCAACATAACTTCTATGTGATTTTTTCAACTTCATGAAAGTCTCTCCACTGATTAATTGTTCCAAATCAAGCTTCTTACATAGTGATTCATCCTGGTTTGATTTGAAGCTTGAAGAACTTGCCATATGTTTAAACAGGCTAACCATGGATATCATGATTAGAAAGTGGAATAACTTCTTCAACATAACTCCTATGGGATTTATTCAACTTCATAAAAGACTCTCCACTGATTAATGGTTCCAAATCAAGCTTCTTACATAGTGTTCATCCTGGTTTGATTAGAAGCTTGAAGAACTTGCCATGTGTCCAAACAAGCTAACCATGGATATCCTGATTAGAAAGTGGAATAACTTCTTCAACATAACTCCTATGGGACTTATTCAATCTCATGGACACTATACACAGATTATTGGTTCCAAATAAGCTTCTTACATAGTGATTCATACTGGTTTGATTAGAATCTTGATGAACTTGCCATATGTCCAAACATGCTAAACATGGATATCCCGATTAGAAAGGGGAATAACTTCTTCAACATAATTCCTATGGGATTTATTCAACTTCATGAAAGAATATCCACTTATTAATAGTTACAAATCAAGCTTCTTACATAGTGATTCATCCTGGGTTTATTAGAAGCTTGAAGAACTTGTCATATGGCCAAACAGGCTAAACATGGATATCCTGATTAAAAAGTATAATAACTTCTTCAACATAACTCCTATGAGATTTATTCGACTTCATGGAGAATCTCCACTGATTAATGTTTCCAAATAAATCTTCTTACATAGTGATTCATCCTGTTTCGAATAGAAGGTTAAAGAACTTGTCATATGTCCAAAAAGGCTAAACATGGATATCCTGATTAGAAAGTGAATAACTTCTTCAGCATAACTCCTATGAGATTTATTCAACTTCATGAAAGACTCTCCACTGGTTAATGGTTCCAAATCAAGCTTCTTACATAGTGATTCATTCTGGTTCGATTAGAAGCTTAAAGAACTTGCCATATGTCTAAACAAGATAACCATGGATATCCTGATTAGAAAGTGGAATAACTTCTTCAACATAACTCCTATGTGATTTATTCAACTTCATGAAAGCATCTCCACTGACTAATTGTTCCAAATCTAGCTTCTTACATAGTGATTCATCCTGGTTTGATTAGAAGTTTGAAGAACTTGTCATATGTCCAAAAAGGCTAACAATGGATATCATGATTAAAGAGTGGAATAACTTCTTCAACATAACTTCTATGTGATTTTTTCAACTTCATGAAAGACTCTCCACTGATTAATTGTTCCGAATCAAGCTTCTTACATAGTGATTCATCCTGGTTTGATTTGAAGCTTGAAGAACTTGCCATATGTTTAAACAGGCTAACCATGGATATCCTGATTAGAAAGTGGAATAACTTCTTCAACATAACTCCTATGGGATTTATTCAACTTCATAAAAGACTCTCCACTGATTAATGGTTCCAAATCAAGCTTCTTACATAGGGTTCATCCTGGTTCGATTAGAAGCTTGAAGAACTTGCCATGTGTCCAAACAAGCTAACCATGGATATCTTGATTAGAAAGTGGAATAACTTCTTCAACATAACTCCTATGGGACCTATTCAACTTCTTGGAGACTCTGCACTGATTAATGGTTCCAAATCAAGATACTTACATAGTGATTCATCCTGGTTTGATTAGAAGATTAAAGAACTTGCCATATGTCCAAACAGGCTAACCATGGATATCATGATTAGAAAGTGAAATAACTTCTTCAACATAACTCCTATGAGATTTATTCAACTTCATGAAAGACTCTACACTGATTAAAGGTTCCAAATCAAGATACTTACATAGTGATTCATCCTGGTTCGCTTAGAAGATTAAAGAACTTGCCATATGTCCAAACAGGCTAACCATGGATATCCTGATTAAAAAGTGGAATAACTTCTTCAACATAACTCCTATGAGATTTATTGAACTTCATGGAGACTCTCCACTGATTAATGGTTCCAAATCATGCTTATTTCATA
>MU106154.1:169020-179501 GCA_012274485.2 Sinapis alba | reverse complement strand
AAAGTGGAATAACTTCTTCAACATAACTCCTATGGGATTTATTCAACTTCTTGGAGACTCTGCACTGATTAACGGTTCCAAATCAAGCTTCTTACATAGTGATTCATCGTGGTTTGATTAGAAGCTTGAAGAACTTGTCATATGTCCAAACATGCTTTGCATGGATATCTTGATTAGAAAGTGGAATAACTTCTTCAACATAACTCCTATGGGATCTATTCAACTTCATGAAAGACTCTCCACTGATTAATGGTTCCAAATAAAGATACTTACATAGTGATTCATCCTGGTTCGATTAGAAGATTAAAGAACTTGCCATATGTCCAAACAGGCTAACCATGGATATCCTGATTAGAAAGTTGTATAACTTCTTCAACATAACTCCTATGGGATTTATTAAACTTCATGAAAGAATATCCACTGATGATGAGGACATCAAATCAACATCATTCATGGAGAAAGAAATCAGGAGAAAACCAGTGGAGAACATGAAGTTGAGAAGAGCTAGTCCCTGAGATGTCTATTTCTAGTGTAATACACTTGTCTTTGCCAAGAAATGTTGATGCAGGAAATAAAAGAAACTTTGAGGAGCAATGCCTAGAAGCAGACATATTCCAAACCAATGTGATTATCAAAGCTCGGCCAAGACCAATCACTGCCCTCAAACCAGAGTTAATAAGTGGTAATATAGTAAGTGATAAATATGAACTTGTTGATTACTGGAGTGATATATTAACTAGTTATGCTTTCAAGTATTCAGTTTTCAATGATTTAAGTACAAATATAATACCCTTGCTCTTTCCCTTAAGTGTCAAGACAGAAACAGGAACCATTGAAGTTTTCAAAGACTGGAGAGAAGAACCACCAGAACAAAAACCAGAGCAAAACAGAGGAGTAATACTATCCTACCTACTCAAAGGAGAACCCCCAGATGCCCCATGCATCACCACACCTAAAACTTATCAAGGTAAGACTCTAAACTCCCAAAGGAGGATGAAAGCTAACTTGCTTTCTCTTGGTGCAGGAGATATATTTTTGAGGTCGCAACTTCTTCAAGGGGGAGAGTATCATGAGGACATCAAATCAACATCATCCATGGAGAAAGAAATCAGGAGAAACCAGTGGAGAACATGAAGTTGAGAAGAGCTAAAAAAGCCAACCAGGACATATGTGAAATGAAAACGCCGTATCTTACAAACCAGGAGGAATTTATTCATGCAACCGGTTTTGTTGGATTCTACACTCAACAAGGGAACGCAGAGAATTGGTTTCATGTCAAAAAGATTAATGGTTTAGAAGATATGCCATTTCAAAGTCAAAGGTGGCCCGACTTGCCTTATTTGGAAGATCAGTGGTTTAATCAGTTGCAAACCAAACATTGGCGACCAGGAGATTTATCTATGCATTCAGGAGACACATCCAAGGGTCCAGGAGAGCCAGAGACGTTTATAACATGCACTAGGAAGCACCAGATTACATGGAATCAAAGAAGACAATACTTACCATTTTTGGATGCTTTCACATTTGGAGGAATAAAGCACCAACGACCAACCTATCAAAGCTACAATGTTTTGGAGATATTATTAACTCATCAGGAAGTCTACAGCTGCACCAGCACCCACCAGAATACTCAGAATCAACCAAGACCAGAATTGCCATTTTTGGAGTCAAAAACCATCAATTCCCAACAGCTCTTTTCTCACCAAGCTTGGAATGATTTCGACCATTACTTCAGCAATCAAGAAGTTCCTAAGAAGCTTTCCTACAGTCTAAAACCGTCCAGATATAAAGCCATCAATCCAGCCCTTGAATCAAGCCATTGGAACCACAAAATCCTCCAACAACTAGTTTTCTTTATGATTGATTTTCTTTCCATTATTTTGTAATTCTGAGCAAAGGCCACGACCTATATAAGCTCATAGATAGACCATTGTAATATTCACCTTTCAATCTTTAAGAAATATAATCCTTTTACTTGTTTTTTATCAAAGAGTGTCTTTGCATAGAAATCTGTCTTTAGAATACTTTGAGTGATTCATTGTTTCTATTGATTCTGTCTTGGGGTTTGTGTGTGTGATTCAAACATCTTCAAGGTTCATAGATTGGTAGAGTCAATCAGCCCACCAGATTGAGAGAGTCAATCATCTCCACCACCATCTCTACCTTCAGTCCATCTTCCGCACAAGCCTTCTTGATCTCTTTGATCACCTTTTGAAGGCAGCAGGTTCATGGAGTGATTCTGTGCCTACATCAACTGATTAATGGTTCCAAATCAAGCTTCTTACATAGTGATTCGTCCTGGTTTGATTAGAAGCTTGAAGAACTTGCCATATGTCTAAACAGGCTAACCATGGATATCCTGATTAAAAAGTAGAATAACTTCTTCAACATAACTTCTATGTTATTTATTCAACTTCATGAAAGACTCTCCACTGATTAATGGTTCCAAATCATTCTTCTTACATAGTGATTCATCCTGGTTTGATTAGAAGCTTGAAGAACTTGTCATATGTCCAAATAGGCTAACCATGGATATCCTGATTAGAAAGTGGAATAACTTCTCCAACATAACTCCTATGAGATTTATTCAACTTCATAAAAGACTCTCCACTTATTATTGGTTCCAAATCAAGCTTCTTACATAGTGATTCATCCTGGTTTGATTAGAAGCTTGAAGAACTTGTTATATGTCCAAAAAGGCTAACCATGGATATCCTGATTAGAAAGTGGAATAACTTCTTCAACAGAACTCCTATGAGATTTATTCAACTTCATAAAAGACTCTCCACTTATTAATGGTTCCAAATCAAGCTTCTTACATAGTGATTCATCCTGGTTTGATTAGAAGCTTGAAGAACTTGTCATATGTCTAAACATGCTAAACATGGATATCCTGATTAAAAAGTGGAATAACTTCTTCAACATAACTCCTATGAGATTTATTCAACTTCATGGAGACTCTCAACTGATTATTGGTTCTAAATCAAGCTTCTTACATAGTGATTCATCCTGGTTTGATTAAAAGCTTGACAAACTTGCCATATATCCAAACAGGCTAAACATGGATATCCTGATTAGAAAGGGGAATAACTTCTTCAACATAACTCCTATGGAATTTATTCAACTTCATGAAAGAATATATCCACTAATTAATAGTTCCAAATCAAGCTTCTTACATAGTGATTCATCCTGGTTTGATTAGAAACTTGAAGAACTTGTCATATGTCCAATTAGGCTAAACATGGATATTTTGATTAAAAAGAGGAATAACTTCTTCAACATAACTCGTATGACATTTTTTCAAATTCATGGAGACTATCCACTGATTAATGGTTCCAAATCAATCTTCTTACATAGTGATTCATCCTGGTTTGATTAGAAGGTTGGAGAACGTGTCATATGTCCAAATAGGCTAAACATGGATATCCTGATTAAAAAGTGGAATAACTTCTTCAACATAACTCCTATGAGATTTATTCAACTTAATGGAGAATCTCCACTGATTAATGGTTCCAAATAAAGCTTCTTACATACTGATTCATCCTGGTTCGATTAGAAGGTTGAAGAACTTGTCATATGTCCAAACAGGCTAAACAAGGATATCCTAATTATAAAGTGGAATAACTTCTTCAACATAACTCCTATGAAATTTATTCAACTTCATGAAAGAATCTCCACTAATTAATGGTTCCAATTCAATATTCTTACATAGTGATCCATCCTGGTTTGATTAGTAGCTTGAAGAACTTGTCATATGTCTAAACAGGCTAACAATCGATATCCTGATTAGAAAATGGAATAACTTCTTCAACATAACTCCTATGGGATTTATTCAACTTCATGAAAGACTCTCCACTGATTAATGGTTCTAAATCAAGCTTCTTACATAGTGATTCATCCTGGTTGTATTAGAAGCTTGAAGAACTTGTCATATGTCCAAACAGGCTAACCATGGGATATCCTGATTAGAAAGTAGAATACCTTCTTCAACATAACTCCTATGGGATTTATTCAAATTCATGGAGACTCTCCACTTATTAATGTTTCCAAACAAAGCTTTTAACATAGTGATTCATCCTGGTTTGATTAGAACATTGAAGAACTTGTCATATGTCAAAATGGGCTAAACATGGATATCATGATTAGAAAGTTGAATAACTTCTTCAACATAACTCCTATGAGATATATTCAACTTCATGAAAGACTCTCCACTAATTAATGGTTCCAAATAAGGCTTCTAACATATTTATTCAACCTAGTTTGATTAGAAGCTTGAAGAACTTGTCATGTGTCCAAACAGGCTAACCATGGATATCCGTATTATAAAGTGGAATAACGTCTTCAACATAACTCTTATGGGATTTATTCAACTTCATGGAGACTCTGCACTGATTATTGGTTCCAAATCAATCTTCTTACATAGTGATTCATCCTTGTTTGATTAGAAGCTTGACGAACTTGCCATATGTCCAAACAGGCTAAACATGGATATCCTGATTAGAAAGGGGAATAACTTCTTCAACATAACTCCTATGAAATTTATTCAACTTCATGAGAGAATATCCACTGATTAATAGTTCCAAATCAAGCTTCTTACATAGTGATTCATCCTGGTTTGATTAGAAGCTTGAAGAACTTGCCATATGTCCAAACATGCTAAACATGGATATCCTTATTGGAAAGTGGAATAACTTCTTCAACATAACTCCTATGGGATTTATTCAACTTCATAAAAGAATCTCCACTGATTAATGGTTCCAAATCAAGCTTCTTACATAGTGATTAATCCTGGTTTGATTAGAAGCTTGAAGAGCTTCTCATATGTCCAAACAGGCTAAACATGGATATCCTGATTAAAAAATGGAATAACTTCTTTAACATAACTCATATTGGATTTATTCAACTTCATGGAGACTCCCCACTTATTAATGTTTTCAAACAAAGCTTTTAACATAGTGATTCATCCTGGTTCTATTAGAAGGTTGAAGAACTTGTCATATGTCCAAATAGGCTAAACATGGATATCCTGATTAGAAAGTCGAATAACTTCTTCAACATAACTCCTATGAGATTTATTAAACTTCATGAAAGACTCTCCACTGATTAATGTTTCCAAATCAAGATTCTTACATAGTTATTCATCCTGGTTCGATTAGAAGTTTGAGGAACTTGCCGTGTGTCCAAACAAGCTAACCATGGATATTCGTATTATAAAGTGGAATAACTTCTTCAACATAACTCCTATGTGATTTATTCAATCTCATGGACACTCTGCACAGATTATTGGTTCCTAATCAAGCTTCTTACATAGTTATTCATTCTGGTTTGATTAGAAGCTTGACGACCTTGCCATATGTCCAAACAGGCTAAACATGGATATCCTGATTAGAAAGGGGAATGACTTCTTCAACAAAACGCCTATGGAATTTATTCAACTTCATGAAAGTATATCCACTGATTAATAGTTCCAAATCAAGCTTCTTACATAACGATTCATCCTGGTTTGATTAGAAGCTTGAATAACTTGTCATATGTCCAAACAGGCTAAACATGGATATCCTGATTAAAAAGTGGAATAACTTCTTCAACAAAACTCCTATGAGATTTATTCAACTTCATGGAGACTCTCCACTGATTAATGTTTCAAATCAAGCTTCTTACATAGTGATTCATCATGTTTTGATTAGAAGCTTGAAGAACTTGCCATATGTCTAAACAGGCTAACCATGGATATCCTGATTAGAAAATGAAATAACTTCTTCAACATAACTCCTATGAGATTTATTCAACTTCATGAAAGACTCTCCACTTATTAATGGTTACAAATCAAACTTCTTACATAGTGAGTCATCCTGGTTGGATTAGAAGCTTGAAGAACTTGTCATATGTCTAAACAGGCTAACCATGGATATCATGATTAGAAAGTGGAATAACTTCTTCAACATAACTCCTATGGGATTTATTCAACTTCATGAAAGACTCTCTACTGATTAATGGTTCCAAATCAAGATTCTTACATAGTGATTGATCCTGGTTCGATTACAAGATTGAAGAACTTGCCATGTGTCCAAACAGGCTAACCATGGATATCCTGATTAGAAAGTGGAATAACTTCTACAACATAACTCCTATGGGATTTATTCAACTTCATGAAAGAATCTCTGCTGATTAATTGTTCCAAATCTAGCTTCTTACATAGTGATTCATCTTGGTTTGATTAGAAGCTTGAAGAACTTGTCATATGTCCAAATAGGCTAACCATGGATATCGTGATTAAAAAGTGGAATAACTTCTTCAACATAACTCCTATGGGATTTATTCAACTTCATGTAGACTCTGCACTGATTAATGTTTCCAAACAAAGCTTTTTACATAGTGATTCATCCTGGTTTGATTAGAAGGTTGAAGAACTTGTTATATGTCCAAATAGGCTAAACATGGATATCCTGATTAGAAGTGGAATAACTTCTTCAACATAACTTCTATGAGATTTATTCAACTTTATGAAAGACTCTCCACTGATTAATAGTTCCAAATCAATATTCTTACATAGTTATTCATCATGGTTCGATTAAAAGCTTGAATAACTTGTCATGTATCCAAACAGGCTAACCATAGATATTCATATTATAAAGTGGAATAACTTCTTTAACATAACTCCTATGGAATTTATTCAACTTCATGAAAGAAAAAATTCACTGATTACTAGTTCCAAATCAAGCTTCTTACGTAGTGATTCATCCTGGTTTGATTAGAAGCTTGAAGAACTTGTCATATGTCGAAACAGGCTAAACATGGATATTTTGATTAAAAAGAGGAATAACTTCTTCAAGATAACTCCTATGACATTTATTCAAATTCATGGAGACTCTCCACTGATTAATGGTTCCGAATCAATATTCTTACATAGTGATTCATCCTGGTTTGATTAGAAGGTTAGAGAACTTGTCATATGTCCAAACAGGCTAAACATGGATATCCTGATTAAAAAGTGGAGTAACTTCTTCAACATAACTCCTATGAGACTTATTCAACTTCATGGAGAATCTCCACTGATTAATGTTTCCAAATAAAGCTTCTTACATAGTGATTCATCCTGGTTCGATTAGATGGTTGAAGAACTTGTCATATGTCCAAAAAGGTTAAACATGGATATCCTGATTAGAAAGTGTAATAACTTCTTCACTATAACTCCTATGAGATTTATTCAACTTCATGAAAGAATCTCCACTAATTAATGGTTCCAATTCAAGATTCTTACATAGTGATCCATCCTGGTTTGATTAGTAGCTTAAGAAACTTGTCATATGTCTAAACAGGCTAACAATGGATATCCTGATTAGAAAATGGAAAAACTTCTTCAACATAACTGCTATGGGATTTATTCAACTTCATGAAAGACTCTCCACTGATTAATGGTTCTAAATCAAGCTTCTTACATAGTGATTCATCCTGGTTTGATTAGAAGCTTGAAGAACTTGTCATATGTCCAAACAGGCTAACCATGGGATATCTTAATTAGAAAGTAGAATAACTTCTTCAACATAACTCCTATGGGATTTATTCAACTTCATGGAGACTCTCCACTTATTAATGTTTCCAAACAAAGCTTTTTACATAGTGATTCATCCTGGTTTGATTAGAAGATTGAAGAACTTGTAATATGTCCAAATAGGCTAAACATGGATATCTTGATTAGAAAGTTGAATAACTTCTTCAACATAACTCCTATGAGATATATTCAACTTCATGAAAGACTCTCCACTGATTAATGGTTCCAAATAAGGCTTCTTACATAGTTATTCATCCTAATTTGATTAGAAGCTTGAAGAACTTGCCATGTGTCCAAACAAGCTAACCATGGATATCCTGATTAGAAAGTGGAATAACTTCTTCAACATAACTCCTATGGGACTTATTCAATCTCATGGACACTATACACAGATTATTGGTTCCAAATAATCTTCTTACATAGTGATTCATACTGGTTTGATTAGAAGCTTGATGAACTTGCCATATGTCCAAACATGCTAAACATGGATATCCCGATTAGAAAGGGGAATAACTTCTTCAACATAATTCCTATGGGATTTATTCAACTTCATTAAAGAATATCCACTTATTAATAGTTACAAATCAAGCTTCTTACATAGTGATTCATCCTGGGTTGATTAGAAGCTTGAAGAACTTGTCATATGTCCAAACAGGCTAAACATGGATATCCTGATTAAAAATTGAATAACTTCTTCAACATAACTCCTATGAGATTTATTCAACTTCATGGAGACTCTCAACTGATTAATGGTTCCAAATCAAGCTTCTTACATAGGGATTCATCCTGGTTTAATTAGAAGGTTGAAGAACTTGTCATATGGCCAAACAGGCTAAACATGGATATCCTGATTAAAAAGTAGAATAACTTCTTCAACATAACTCCTATGACACTTATTCGACTTCATGGAGAATCTCCACTGATTAATGTTTCCAAATAAATCTTCTTACATAGTGATTCATCTTGTTTCGAATAGAAGGTTAAAGAACTTGTCATATGTCCAAAAAGGCTAAACATGGATATCCTGATTAGAAAGTGAATAACTTCTTCAGCATAACTCCTATGAGATTTATTCAACTTCATGAAAGACTCTCCACTGGTTAATGGTTCCAAATCAAGCTTCTTACATAGTGATTCGTTCTGGTTCGATTAGAAGCTTAAAGAACTTGCCATATGTCTAAACAAGCTAACCATGGATATCCTGATTAGAAAGTGGAATAACTTCTTCAACATAACTCCTATGGGGTTTATTCAACTTCATAGAGACTCTACACTGATTAATAGTTCCAAATCAAGCTTCTTACTTAGTGATTCTTCCTGGTTCGATTAGAAGCTTGAAGAACTTGCCATGTGTCTAAACATGCTAAACATTGATATCCTGATTAGAAAGTAGAATAACTTCTTCAACATAACTCCTATGTGATTTATTTAACTTCATGAAAGAATCTCCACTGATTAATTGTTCCAAATCTAGCTTCTTACATAGTGATTCATCATGGTTTGATTAGAAGTTTGAAGAACTTGTCATATGTCCAAACAGGCTAACAATGGATATCCTGATTAAAGAGTGGAATAACTTCTTCAACATAACTTCTATGTGATTTTTTCAACTTCATGAAAGACTCTCCACTGATTAATTGTTCCGAATCAAGCTTCTTATATAGTGATTCATCCTGGTTTGATTTGAAGCTTGAAGAACTTGCCATATGTTTAAACAGGCTAACCATGGATATCCTGATTAGAATGTGGAATAACTTCTTCAACATAAATCCTATGGGATTTATTCAACTTCATAAAAGACTCTCCACTGATTAATGGTTCCAAATCAAGCTTCGTACATAGTGTTCATCATGGTTCGATTAGAAGCTTAAAGAACTTGTCATGTGTCCAAACAAGCTAACCATGGATATCCTGATTAGAAAGTGGAATAACTTCTTCAACATAACTCCTATGGGACTTATTCAACTTCTTGGAGACTCTGCACTGATTAATGGTTCCAAATCAAGATACTTGCATAGTGATTCATCCTGGTTTGATTAGAAGATTAAAGAACTTGCCATATGTCCAAACAGGCTAACCATGGATATCATGATTAGAAAGTTAAATAACTTCTTCATTATAACTCCTATGAGATTTATTCAACTTCATGAAAGACTCTCCACTGATTAATGGTTCCAAATCAAGATACTTACATAGTGATTCATCCTGGTTCGATTAGAAGATTAAAGAACTTGCCATATGTCCAAACAGGCTAACCATGGATATCCTGATTAAAAAGTGGAATAACTTCTTCAACATAACTCCTATGAGATTTATTGAACTTCATGGAGACTCTCCACTGATTAATGGTTCCAAATCATGCTTATTTCATAGTGATTCATCCTGGTTTGATTAGAAGGTTGAAGAACTTGTCATATGGCCAAATAGGCTAAACATGGATATCCTGATTAAAAAGTATAATAACTTCTTTAACATAACTCCTATGAGATTTATTCGACTTCATGGAGAATCTCCACTGATTAATGGTTTCAAATAAATCTTCTTACATAGTGATTCATCCTGGTTCGATTAGAAGGTTGAAAAACTTGTCATATGGCCAAACAGGCTAAACATGGATATCCTGATTAAAAAGTAGAATAACTTCTTCAACATAACTCCTATGACACTTATTCAACTTCATGGAGAATTTCCACTGATTAATGGTTCCAAATAAAGCTTCTTATATAGTGATTCATCATGGTTTGATTAGAAGCTTGAAGAACTTGTCATATGTCCAAACATGCTAAACATGGATATCCTGAATAAAAAGTGGAATAACTTCTTCAACATAACTCCTATGAGATTTATTGAACTTCATGGAGACTCTCCACTGATTAATTGTTCCAAATCAAGCTTCTTTCATAGTGATTCATCCTGGTTTGATTAGAAG
>MU106154.1:138370-152486 GCA_012274485.2 Sinapis alba | reverse complement strand
GGATATCCTGATTAGAAAGTGGAATAACTTCTTCAACATAACTCCTATGGGATTTATTCAACTTCATAAAAGACTCTCCACTGATTAATGGTTCCAAATCAAGCTTCTTACATAGTGTTCATCCTTGTTCGATTAGAAGCTTGAAGAACTTGCCATGTGTCCAAACAAGCTAACCATGGATATCCTGATTAGAAAGTGGACTAACTTCTTCAACATAACTCCTATGAGATTTATTCAACTTCATGAAAGACTCTCCACTGATTAATGGTTCCAAATCAAGATACTTACATAATGATTCATCCTGGTTCGATTAGAAGATTAAAGAACTTGTCATATGTCCAAACAGACTAACCATGGATATCCTGATTAGAAAGTGGAATAATTTCTTTAACATAACTCCTATGGGATTTATTCAACTTCATGAAAGACTCTCCACTGATTAATGGTTCCAAATCAAGATACTTACATAGTGATTCATCTTGGTTTGATTAGAAGATTAAAGAACTTGCCATATGTCCAAACAGGCTAACCATGGATATCCTGATTAAAAAGTGGAATAACTTCTTCAACATAACTTCTATGAGATTTATTGAACTTCATGGAGACTCTCCACTGATTAATGGTTCCAAATCAAGCTTCTTTCATAGTGATTCATCCTGGTTTGATTAGAAGGTTGAAGAACTTGTCATATGGCCAAACAAGCTAAACATGGATATCCTGATTAAAACGTATAATAACTTCTTCAACATAACTCCTATGATATTTATTCGACTTCTTGGAGAATCTCCACTGATAATGGTTCCAAATAAATCTTCTTACATAGTGATTCATCCTGGTTCGATTAGAAGGTTAAAGAACTTGTCATATGTCCAAACAGGCTAAACATGGATATCCTGATTAGAAAGTGGAATAACTTCTTCAACATAACTCCTAAGAGATTTATTCAACTTCATGAAAGACTCTACACTGATTAATGGTTCCAAATCAAGTTTCTTACATAGTGATTCATCCTGGTTTGATTAGAAGCTTAAAGAACTTGCCATATGTCTAAACAGGCTAACCATGGATATCCTGATTAGAAAGTGAAATAACTTCTTCAACATAATGCCTATGAGATTTATTCAACTTCATGAAAGACTCTCCACTGATTAATGGTTCCAAATCAAGATACTTACATAGTGATTCATCCTGGTTCGATTAGAAGATTAAAGAACTTGCCATATGTCCAAACAGGCTAACCATGGATATCCTGATTAGAAAGTGGTATAACTTCTTCAACATAACTCCTATGGGATTTATTAAACTTCATGAAAGAATATCCACTGATGATGAGGACATCAAATCAACATCATTCATGGAGAAAGAAATCAGGAGAAAACGAGTGGAGAACATGAAGTTGAGAAGAGCTAGTCCCTGAGATGTCTATTTCTAGTGTAATACACTTGTCTTTGCCAAGAGATGTTGATGCAGGAAATAAAAGAAACTTTGAGGAGCAATGCCTAGAAGCAGACATATTCCAAACCAATGTGATTATCAAAGCTCGGCCAAGACCAATCACTGCCCTCAAACCAGAGTTAATAAGTGGTAATATAGTAAGTGATAAATATGAACTTGTTGATTACTGGAGTGATATATTAACTAGTTATGCTTTCAAGTATTCAGTTTTCAATGATTTAAGTACACATATAATACCCTTGCTCTTTCCCTTAAGTGTCAAGACAGAAACATGAACCATTGAAGTTTTCAAAGACTGGAGAGAAGAACCACCAGAACCAAAACCAGAGCAAAACAGAGGAGTAATACTATCCTACCTACTCAAAGGAGAACCCCCAGATGCCCCATGCATCACCACACCTAAAACTTATCAAGGTAAGACTCTAAACTCCCAAAGGAGGATGAAAGCTAACTTGCTTTTTCTTGGTGCAGGAGATATAGTTTTGAGGTCGAAACTTCTTCAAGGGGGAGAGTATCATGAGGACATCAAATCAACATCATCCATGGAGAAAGAAATCAGGAGAAACCAGTGGAGAACATGAAGTTGAGAAGAGCTAAAAAAGCCAACCAGGACATATGTGCAATGAAAACGCCGTATCTTACAAACCAGGAGGAATTTATTCATGCAACCGGTTTTGTTGGATTCTACACTCAACAAGGGAACGCAGAGATATGCCATTTCAAAGTCAAAGGTGGCCCGACTTGCCTTATTTGGAAGATCAGTGGTTTAATCAGTTGCAAACCAAACATTGGCGACCAGGAGATTTATCTATGCCTTCAGGAGACACATCCAAAGGTCCAGGAGAGCCAGAGACGTTTATAACATGCACTAGGAAGCACCAGATTACATGGAATCAAAGAAGACACTACTTACCATTTTTGGATGCTTTCACATTTGGAGGAATAAAGCACCAACGACCAACCTATCAAAGCTACAATGTTTTGGAGATATTATTAACTCATCAGGAAGTCTACAGCTGCACCAGCACCCACCAGAATACTCAGAATCAACCAAGACCAGAATTGCCATTTTTGGAGTCAAAAACCATCAATTCCCAACAGCTCTTTTCTCACCAAGCTTGGAATGATTTCGACCATTACTTCAGCAATCAAGAAGTTCCTAAAAAGCTTTCCTACAGTCTAAAACCGTCCAGATACAAAGCCATCAATCCAGCCCTTGAATCAAGCCATTGGAACCACAAAATCCTCCAACAGCTAGTTTTCTTTATGTTTGATTTTCTTTCCATTCTTTTGTAATTCTGAGCAAAGGCCACGACCTATATAAGCTCATAGATAGACCATTGTAATAAGCACCTTTCAATCAATCAAGAAATATAAAAGTTTATTCAGTTTTATTCAAAGAGTGTCTTTGCATAGAAATCTGTCTTTAGAATACTTTGAGTGATTCATTGTTTTCTATTGATTCTGTCTTGGGGTTTGTTTGTGTGATTCAAGCATCTTCAAGGTTCATAGATTGAGAGAGTCAATCAGCCCACCAGATTGAGAGAGTCAATCATCTCCACCACCATCTCTACCTTCAGTCCATCTTCCGCACAAGCTTTCTTGATCTCTTTGATCACCTTTTGAAGGCAGGTTCATGGAGTGATTCTGTGCCTACATCAACTGATTAATGGTTCCAAATCAAGCTTCTTACATAGTGATTCGTCCTGGTTTGATTAGAAGCTTGAAGAACTTTGCATATGTCTAAACAGGCTAACCATGGATATCCTGATTAAAAAGTAGAATAACTTCTTCAACATAACTTCTATGTTATTTATTCAACTTCATGAAAGACTCTCCACTGATTAATGGTTCCAAATCATTCTTCTTACATAGTGATTCATCCTGGTTTGATTAGAAGCTTGAAGAACTTGTCATATGTCCAAATAGGCTAACCATGGATATCCTGATTAGAAAGTGGAATAACTTTTCCCACATAACTCCTATGAGATTTATTCAACTTCATAAAAGACTCTCCACTTATTATTGGTTCCAAATCAAGCTTCTTACATAGTGATTCATCCTGGTTTGATTAGAAGCTTGAAGAACTTGTTATATGTCCAAACAGGCTAACCATGGATATCCTGATTAGAAAGTGGAATAACTTCTTCAACATAACTCCTATGAGATTTATTCAACTTCATAAAAGACTCTCCACTTATTAATGGTTCCAAATCAAGCTTCTTACATAGTGATTCATCCTGGTTTGATTAGAAGCTTGAAGAACTTGTCATATGTCTAAACATGCTAAACATGGATATCCTGATTAAAAAGTGGAATAACTTCTTCAACATAACTCCTATGAGATTTATTCAACTTCATGGAGACTCTCAACTGATTATTGGTTCTAAATCAAGCTTCTTACATAGTGATTCATCCTGGTTTGATTAAAAGCTTGACGAACTTGTCATATGTCCAAACATGCTAAACATGGATATCCTGATTAGAAAGGGGAATAACTTCTTCAACATAACTCCTATGGAATTTATTCAACTTCATGAAAGAATATATCCACTAATTAATAGTTCCAAATCAAGCTTCTTACATAGTGATTCATCCTGTTTTGATTAGAAGCTTGAAGAACTTGTCATATGTCCAAACAGGCTAAACATGGATATTTTGATTAAAAAGAGGAATAACTTCTTCAACATAACTCGTATGACATTTTTCCAAATTCATGGAGACTATACACTGATTAATGGTTCCAAATAAATCTTCTTACATAGTGATTCATCCTGGTTTGATTAGAAGGTTGGAGAACGTGTCACATGTCCAAATAGGCTAAACATAGATATCCTGATTAAAAAGTGGAATAACTTCTTCAACATAACTCCTATGAGATTTATTCAACTTAATGAAGAATCTCCACTGATTAATGGTTCCAAATAAAGCTTCTTACATAGTGATTCATCCTGGTTCGATTAGAAGGTTGAAGAACTTGTCATATGTCCAAACAGGCTAAACATGGATATCCTGATTATAAAGTGGAATAACTTCTTCAACATAACTCCTATGACATTTATTCAACTTCATGAAAGAATCTCCACTAATTAATGGTTCCAATTCAAGATTCTTACATAGTGATCCATCCTGGTTTGATTAGTAGCTTGAAGAACTTGTCATATGTCTAAACAGGCTAACAATCGATATCCTGATTAGAAAATGGAATAACTTCTTCAACATAACTCCTATGGGATTTATTCAACTTCATGAAAGACTCTCCACTGATTAATGGTTCTAAATCAAGCTTCTTACATAGTGATTCATCCTGGTTGTATTAGAAGCTTGAAGAACTTGTCATATGTCCAAACAGGCTAACCATGGGATATCCTGATTAGAAAGTAGAATACCTTCTTCAACATAACTCCTATGGGATTTATTCAAATTCATGGAGACTCTCCACTTATTAATAATTCCAAACAAAGCTTTTTACATAGTGATTCATCCTGGTTTGATTAGAACATTGAAAAACTAGTCATATGTCAAAATGGGCTAAACATGGATATCATGATTAGAAAGTTGAATAACTTCTTCAACATAACTCCTATGAGATATATTCAACTTCATGAAAGACTCTCCACTAATTAATGGTTCCAAATAAGGCTTCTAACATATTTATTCAACCTAGTTTGATTAGAAGCTTGAAGAACTTGCCATGTGTCCAAACAGGCTAACCATGGATATCCGTATTATAAAGTGGAATAACGTCTTCAACATAACTCCTATGAGATTTATTCAACTTCATGGAGACTCTGCACTGATTATTGGTTCCAAATCAAGCTTCTTACATAGTGATTCATCCTGGTTTGATTAGAAGCTTGACGAACTTGCCATATGTCCAAACAGGCTAAACATGGATATCCTGATTAGAAAGGGGAATAACTTCTTCAACATAACTCCTATGAAATTTATTTAACTTCATGAGAGAATATCCACTGATTAATAGTTCCAAATCAAGCTTCTTACATAGTGATTCATCCTAGTTTGATTAGAAGCTTGACGACCTTGCCATATGTCCAAACAGGCTAAACATGGATATCCTGATTAGAAAGGGGAATAACTTCTTTAACAAAACGCCTATGAAATTTATTCAACTTCATGAAAGAATATCCACTAATTAATAGTTCCAAATCAAGCTTCTTACATAATGATTCATCCTGGTTTGATTAGAAGCTTGAATAACTTGTCATATGTCCAAACATGTTAAACATGGATATCCTGATTAAAAAGTGGAATAAATTCTTCAACAAAACTCCTATGAGATTTATTCAACTTCATGGAGACTCTCCGCTGATTAATGGTTCCAAATCAAGCTTCTTACATAGTGATTCATCCTGTTTTGATTAGAACCTTGAAGAACTTGCCATATGTTTAAACAGGCTAACCATGGATATCCTGATTAGAAAATGGAATAACTTCTTCAACATTACTCCTATGGCATATATTCAACTTCATGAAAGGCTCTCCACTTATTAATGGTTTCAAATCAAGCTTCTTACATAGTGAGTCATCCTGGTTGGATTAGAAGCTTGAAGAACTTGTCATATGTCTAAACAGGCTAACCATGGATATCATGATTACAAAGTGGAATAACTTCTTCAACATAACTCCTATGGGATTTATTCAACTTCATGAAAGACTCTCCACTGATTAATGGTTCCAAATCATGATTCTTACATAGTGATTCATCCTGGTTCGATTACAAGAATTAAGAACTTGCCATGTGTCCAAACAGGCTAACCATGGATATCCTGATTAGAAAGTAGAATAACTTCTTCAACATAACTCCTATGGGTTTTATTCAACTTCATGAAAGAATCTCCACTGATTAATTTTTCTAAATCTAGCTTCTTACATAGTGATTCATCTTGGTTTGATTAGAAGCTTAGAGAACTTGTCATATGTCCAAACAGGCTAACCATGGATATCCTGATTAAAAAGTGGAATAACTTCTTCAACATAACTCCTATGGGATTTATTCAACTTCATGTATACTCTGCACTGATTAATGTTTCCAAACAAAGCTTTTTACATAGTGATTCATCATGGTTTGATTAGAAGGTTGAAGAACTTGTTATATGTCCAAATAGGCTAAACATGGATATCCTGATTAGAAAGTGGAATAACTTCTTCAACATAACTCCTATGAGATTTATTCAACTTCATGAAAGACTCTCCACTGATTAATGGTTCCAAATCAAGATTCTTACATAGTTATTCATCCTGGTTCGATTAAAAGCATGAAGAACTTGCCATGTATCCAAACAGGCTAACCATAGATATTCGTATTATAAAGTGGAATAACTTCTTTAACATAACTCCTATGGGATTTATTTAATCTCATGGACACTCTGCACAGATTATTGGTTCCAAATAAGCTTCTTACATAGTGATTCATCATGGTTTGATTACAAGCTTGGCGAACTTGCCATATGTCCAAACATGGTAAACATGGATATCCTGATTAAAAATGGGAATAACTTCTTCAACATAACTCCTATGGAATTTATTCAACTTCATGAAAGAATATCCACTGATTAATAGTTCCAAATCAAGCTTCTTACATAGTGATTCATCCTGGTTTTATTAAAAGCTTGAAGAACTTGTCATATATCCAAACATGCTAAACATGGATATCCTTATTAAAAAGTGGAATAACTTCTTAAACATAACTCCTATGAGATTTATTCAATTTCATGAAAGAATCTCCACTGATTAATTGATCCATATCTAGCTTATTACAGAGTTATTCATCATGGTTTGATCAGAAACTTAAAGAACTTGTCATATGTCCAAACAGGCTAACCACAGATATCCTGATTAAAAAGTGGAATAACTTCTTCAACATAACTTCTATGTGATTTATTCAACTTCATTGAGACTCTCTACTTATTAATGTTTCCAAACAAAGCTTTTTACATAGTGATTCATCCTGGTTTGATTAAAAGGGTGATCTCTCCTGATTAGAAAGTGGAATAACTCATTTGACATTTATTCAACTTCATGAAAGACTCTCCACTGATTAATGGTTCCAAATCAAGATTCTTACATAGTTATTCATCATGGTTCAATTAGAAGCTTGAAGAACTAACCATGTGTCCAAACCGGCTAACCATGGATATTCGTATTATAAAGTGGAATAACTTCTTCATCATAACTCCTATGAGATATATTCAACTTCATGAAATACTCTCCACTTATTAATGGTTCCAAATCAAGCTTCTTACATAGTGATTCAACAAGGTTTAATTAGAAGCTTGCAGAACTTGTCATATTTTCAAACATGCTAAACATGGATATCCTGATTAAAAAGTGGAATAACTTCTTCAACATAACTCATATGGGATTTATTCAACTTCATGGAGACTCTCCACTTACTAATATTTCCAAATCAAGCTTCTTACATAGTGATTCATCCTGGTTCGATCAGAAGCTTGAAGAACTTGCCATGCGTCTAAACATGCTAAACATGGATATCCTTATTAGAAAGTGGAATAACTTCTTCAACATAACTCCTATGAGATTTATTCAACTTCATGAAAGAATCTCCACTGATTAATTGTTCCAAATCTAGCTTCCAACATAGTGATCCATCTTGGTTTGATTAGAAGCTTGAAGAACTTGTCATATGTCCAAACAGGCTAACCATGGATATCCTGATTAAAAAGTGGAATAACTTCTTCAACATAACTTCTATGTGATTTATTCAACTTCATGGAGACTCTCCACTTATTAATGTTTCCAAACAAAGCTTTTTACATAGTGATTCATCCTGGTTTGATTAGAAGGTTGAAGAACTTGTCATATGTCCAAATAGGCTAAACATGGATATCCTGATTAGAAAGTGGAATAACTTCTTCAACATAACTCTTATGAGATTTATTCAACTTCATGAAAGACTCTCCACTGATTAATGGTTCCAAATCAAGATTCTGACATAGTTATTCATCCTGGTTCATTAGAAGCTTGAAGAACTTGCCATGGGTCCAAACAGGCTAACCATGGATATTCGTATTATAAAGTGGAATAACTTCTTCAACATAACTCCTATAGAATTTATTCAATCTCATGGACACTCTGTACAGATTATTGGTTCCAAATCAAGATTCTTACATAATGATTCATCCTGGTTTTGATTAGAAGATTGAAGAAATTGCCATATGTCAAAACTGGCTAACCATGGATATCCTAATTGAAGGGTGGAATAACTTCTTCAACATAACTCTTATGGGATTTATTCAACTTCATGGAGACTCTGCACTGATTAATGTTTCCAAACAAAGCTTTTTACATAGTGATTCATCCTGGTTTTATTAGAAGGTAGAAGAACTTGTTATATGTCCAAATAGGCTAAACATGGATATCCTGATTAGAAAGTGGAATAACTTCTTCAACATAACTCCTATGATATTTATTCATTTTCATGAAAGACTCTCCACTGATTAATAGTTTCAAATCAAGATTCTTACATAGTTATTCATCCTAGTTCGATTAAAAGCTTGAAGAACTTGCCATGTGTCCAAACAGGCTAACAATAGATATTCGTATTATAAAGTGGAATGATTTCTTTAACATAACTCCTATGGGATTTATTCAATCTCATGGACACTCTGCACAGATTATTGGTTCCAAATAATCTTCTTACATAGTGATTCATCCTGGTTTGATTACAAGCTTGACGAACTTGCCATATGACCAAACATGCTAAACATGGATATCCTGATTAAAAAGTGGAATAACTTCTTCAACATAACTCCTATGAGATTTATTTAACTTCATGATAAAATCTGCACTAATTAATGGTTCGAATTCAAGCTTCTTACATAGTGATCCATCCTGGTTTGATTAGTAGCTTGAAGAACTTGTCATATGTCTAAACAGGCTAACAATGGATATCCTTATTAGAAAATGGAATAACTTCTTCAACATAACTCCTATGGGATTTATTCAACTTCATGAAAGACTCTCCACTGATTAATGGTTCCAAATAAAGCTTCTTACATAGTGATTCATCCTTGCTTGATTAGAAGCTTGAAGAACTTGTCATATGTCCAAACAGGCTAACCATGCGATATCCTGATTAGAAAGTGGAATAACTTCTTCAACATAACTCCTATGGTATTTATTCAACTTCATGGAGACTCTCCACTTATTAATGTTTCCAAACAAAGCTTTTTACATAGTGATTCATCTTGGTTTGATTAGAAGATTGAAGAACTTGTCATATGTCCAAATAGGCTAAACATGGATATCCTGATTAGAAAGTTGAATAACTTCTTCAACATAACTCCTATGAGATATATTCAACTTCATGAAAGACTCTCCACTGATTAATGGTTCCAAATCAAGCTTCTTACATAGTAATTCATCCTAGTTTGATTAGAAGCTTCAAGAACTTGCCATGTGTCCAAACAGGCTAACCATGGATATCTGTATTATAAAGTGGAATAACGTCTTCAACATAAATCCTATGGGATTTATTCAACTTCATGGAGACTCTGCACTGATTATTGGTTCCAAATTAAGCTTCTTACATAGTGAGTCATTATGGTTTGATTAGAAGCTTGAAAAACTTGTCATATGTCTAAACAGGCTAACCATGGATATCCTGATTAGAAAGTTGAATAACTTCTTCAATATAACTCCTATGGGATTTATTCAACTTCATGAAAGACTCTCCACTGATTAATGGTTCCAAATCATGATTCTTACATAGTGATTCATCCTGGTTCGATTACAAGAATTAAGAACTTGCCATGTGTCCAAACAGGCTAACCATGGATATCATGATTAGAAAGTAGAATAACTTCTTCAACATAACTCCTATGGGATTTATTCAACTTCATGAAAGAATCTCCACTGATTAATTTTTCTAAATCTAGCTTCTTACATAGTGATTCATCTTGGTTTGATTAGAAGCTTGAAGAACTTGTCATATGTCCAAACAGGCTAACCATAGATATCCTGATTAAAAAGTGGAATTACTTCTTCAACATAACTCCTATGGGATTTATTCAACTTCATGGAGACTCTCCACTGATTATTGGTTCTGAATCAAGCTTCTAACATAATGATTCATCCTGGTTTGATTAGAAGCTTGATGAACTTGCCATATGTCCAAACAGGCTAAAGATGGATATCCTGATTAGAAAGGGGAATAACTTCTTCAACATAACTCCTATGGGATTTATTCAACTTCATGGAGACTCTCCACTTATTAATGTTTCCAAACAAAGCTTTTTACATAGTGATTCATCCTGTTTTGATAAGAAGGTTGACGAACTTGCCATATGTCCAAACATGCTAAACATGGATATCCTGATTAGAAAGGGGAATAACTTCTTCAACATAACTCCTATGAAATTTATTCAACTTCATGAGAGAATATCCACTGATTAATAGTTCCAAATCAAGCTTCTTACATAGTGATTCATCCTGGTTTGATTAGAAGCTTGAAGAACTTGCCATATGTCCAAACATGCTAAACATGGATATCCTATTGGAAAGTGGAATAACTTCTTAAACATAACTCCTATGGGATTTATTCAACTTCATAAAAGACTCTCCACAGATTAATGGTTCCAAATCAAGCTTCTTACATAGTGATTAATCATGGTTTGATTAGAAGCTTGAAGAACTTGTCATATGTCCAAACAGGCTAAACATGAATATCCTAATTAAAAAGTGGAATATTTTCTTCAACAAAACTCCTATGAGATTTATTCAACTTCATGGAGACTCTCCACTGATTAATGGTTCCAAATCAAGCTTCTTACATAGTGATTCATCCTTTTTTGATTAGAATCTTGAAGAACTTGCCATATGTCTAAACAGGCTAACCATGGATATCCTGATTAGAAAATGGAATAACTTCTTCAACATAACTCCTATGAGATTTATTCAACTGCATGAAAGACTCTCCACTTATTAATGGTTACAAATCAATCTTCTTACATAGTGAGTCAACCTGGTTTGATTAGAAGCTTGAAGAACTTGTCATATGTCTAATTAGGCTAACCATGGATATCCTGATTAGAAAGTGGAACAACTTCTTCAACATAACTCCTATGGGATTTATTCAACTTCACGAAAGACTCTCCTATGATTAATGCTTCCAAATCAAGATTCTTACATAGTGATTCATCCTGGTTCGATTACAAGATTGAAGAACTTGCCATATGTCCAAACAGGCTAACCATCAATATCCTGATTAGAAAGTGGAATAACTTCTTCAACATAACTCCTATGAGATTTATTCAACTTCATGAAAGAATCTTCACTGATTAATTGTTCCAAATCTAGCTTCTTACATAGTTATTCATCTTGGTTTGATTAGAAGCTTGAAGAACTTGTCATATGTCCAAACAGGCTAACCATGGATATCCTGATTAAAAAGTGGAATAACTTCTTCAACATAACTCCTATGGGATTTATTCAACTTCATGGAGACTCTGCACTGATTAATGTTTCCAAACAAAGCTTTTTACATAGTGATTCATCATGGTTTGATTAGAAGGTAGAAGAACTTGTTATATGTCCAAATAGGCTAAACATGGATATCCTGATTAGAAAGTGGAATAACTTCTTCAACATAACTCCTATGATATTTATTCATTTTCATGAAAGACTCTCCACTGATTAATGGTTTCAAATCAAGATTCTTACATAGTTATTCATCCTGGTTCGATTAAAAGCTTGAAGAACTTGCCATGTGTCCAAACAGGCTAACAATAGATATTCGTATTATAAAGTGGAATGATTTCTTTAACATAACTCATATGGGATTTATTCAATCTCATGGACACTCTGCACAGATTATTGGTTCCAAATAATCTTCTTACATAGTGATTCATCCTGGTTTGATTACAAGCTTGACGAACTTGCCATATGACCAAACATGCTAAACATGGATATCCTGATTAAAAAGTGGAATAACTTCTTCAACATAACTCCTATGAGATTTATTTAACTTCATGATAAAATCTGCACTAATTAATGGTTCGAATTCAAGCTTCTTACATAGTGATCCATCCTGGTTTGATTAGTAGCTTGAAGAACTTGTCATATGTCTAAACAGGCTAACAATGGATATCCTTATTAGAAAATGGAATAAATTCTTCAACATAACTCCTATGGGATTTATTCAACTTCATGAAAGACTCTCCACTGATTAATGGTTCCAAATAAAGCTTCTTACATAGTGATTCATCCTGGCTTGATTAGAAGCTTGAAGAACTTGTCATATGTCCAAACAGGCTAACCATGCGATATCCTGATTAGAAAGTGGAATAACTTCTTCAACATAACTCCTATGGTATTTATTCAACTTCATGGAGACTCTCCACTTATTAATGTTTCCAAACAAAGCTTTTTACATAGTGATTCATCCTGGTTTGATTAGAAGATTGAAGAACTTGTCATATGTCCAAATAGGCTAAACATGGATATCCTGATTAGAAAGTTGAATAACTTCTTCAACATAACTCCTATGAGATATATTCAACTTCATGAAAGACTCTCCACTGATTAATGGTTCCAAATCAAGCTTCTTACATAGTAATTCATCCTAGTTTGATTAGAAGCTTCAAGAACTTGCCATGTGTCCAAACAGGCTAACCATGGATATCTGTATTATAAAGTGGAATAACGTCTTCAACATAAATCCTATGGGATTTATTCAACTTCATGGAGACTCTGCACTGATTATTGGTTCCAAATTAAGCTTCTTACATAGTGAGTCATCATGGTTTGATTAGAAGCTTGAAAAACTTGTCATATGTCTAAACAGGCTAACCATGGATATCCTGATTAGAAAGTTGAATAACTTCTTCAACATAACTCCTATGGGATTTATTCAACTTCATGAAAGACTCTCCACTGATTAATGGTTCCAAATCATGATTCTTACATAGTGATTCATCCTGGTTCGATTACAAGAATTAAGAACTTGCCATGTGTCCAAACAGGCTAACCATGGATATCCTGATTAGAAAGTAGAATAACTTCTTCAACATAACTCCTATGGGATTTATTCAACTTCATGAAAGAATCTCCACTGATTAATTTTTCTAAATCTAGCTTCTTACATAGTGATTCATCTTGGTTTGATTAGAAGCTTGAAGAACTTGTCATATGTCCAAACAGGCTAACCATAGATATCCTGATTAAAAAGTGGAATTACTTCTTCAACATAATTCCTATGGGATTTATTCAACTTCATGGAGACCCTGCACTGATTAATGTTTCCAAACAAAGCTTTTTTCATAGTGATTTATCCTGGTTTGATTAGAAGGTTGAAGAACTTGTCATATGTCAAAATAAGCTAAACATGGATATCCTGATTAAAAAGTGGAATAACTTCTTCAACATAACTCTTATGAGATTTATTCAACTTCATGAAAGACTCTCCACTGATTAATGGTTCCAAATCAAGATTCTGACATAGTTATTCATCCTGGTTCATTAGAAGCTTGAAGAACTTGCCATGTGTCCAAACAAGCTAACCATGGATATTCGTATTATAAAGTGGAATAACTTCTTCAACATAACTCCTATGGGATTTATTCAATCTCATGGACACTCTGCACCGATTATTGGTTCCAAATCAAGCTTCTTACATAGT
>MU106154.1:76210-114979 GCA_012274485.2 Sinapis alba | reverse complement strand
CATATGTCCAAACAGGCTAAACATGGATATCCTGATTAGAAAGGGGAATAACTTCTTCAACATAACTCCTATGAAATTTATTCAACTTCATGAGAGAATATCCACTGATTAATAGTTCCAAATCAAGCTTCTTACATAGTGATTCATCCTTGTTTGATTAGAAGCTTGAAGAACTTGCCATATGTCCAAACATGCTAAACATGATTATCCTTATTGCAAAGTGGAATAACTTCTTCCACATAACTCTTATGGGATTTATTCAACTTCATAAAAGACTCTCCACTGATTAATGGTTCCAAATCAAGCTTTTTACATAGTGATTAATCATGGTTTGATTAGAAGCTTGAAGAACTTGTCATATGTCCAAACAGGCTAAACATGGATATCCTGATTTAAATAGTGGAATAACTTCTTTAACATATTCATATGAGATTTATTCAACTTCATGGAGACTCCCCACTTATTAATGTTTCCAAACAAAGCTTTTTACATAGTGATTCATCCTTGTTTGATTAGAAGGTTGAAGAACTTCTCATATGTCCAAATAGGCTAAACATGGATATCCTGATTATAAAGGGTAATAACTTCTCCAACATAACTCCTATGAGATTTATTAAACTTCATGAAATACTCTCCACTTATTAATGGTTCCAAATCAATATTCTTACATAGTTATTCATCCTGGTTCGATTAGAAGCTTGAAGAACTTGCCATATGTCCAAACAGGCTAACCATGGATATTCGTATTATAAAGTGGAATAACTTCTTCAACATAACTCCTATGGGATTCATTCAATCTCATTGACACTCTGCACCGATTATTGGTTCCAAATCAAGCTTCTTACATAGTGATTCATCCTGGTTTGATTAGAAGCTTGACGACCTTGCCATATGTCCAAACAGGCTAAACATGGATATCTTGATTAGAAAGGGGAATAACTTCTTCAACAAAACAATTTATTCAACTTCATGAAAGAATATCCACTGATTAATGGTTCAAAATCAATCTTCTTACATAGTGATTCATCATGGTTTGATTAGAAGTTGAAGAACTTGTCATATGTCCAAACAGGCTAAACATGGAGATCCTGATTAAAAAGTGGAATAACTTCTTCAACATAACTCCTATGAGATTTATTCAACTTCATGGAGAATCTCCACTGATTAATGGTTCCAAATAAAGCTTCTTACATAGTGATTCATCTTTGTTCAATTAGAAGGTTGAAGAACTTGTCATATGTCCAAACAGGCTAAACATGGATATCCTGATTAGAAAGTGGAATAACTTCTTCAACATAACTCCTATGAGATTTATTCAACTTCATGAAAGAATCTCCACTAATTAATGGTTCTAATTCAAGCTTCTTACATAGTGATCCATCCTGGTTTGATTAGTAGCTTGAAGAACTTGTCATATGTCTAAACAGGCTAACAATGGATATCCTGATTAGAAAATGGAATAACTTCTTCAACATAACTCCTATGGGATTTATTCAACTTCATGAAATACTCTCCACTGATTAATGGTTCCAAATAAAGCTTCTTACATAGTGATTCATCCTGGTTTGATTAAAAGCTTGAAGAACTTGTCATATGTCCAAACAGGCTAACCATGCGATATCCTGATTAGAAAGTGGAATAACTTCTTCAACATAACTCCTATGATATTTATTCAACTTCATGAAAGACTCTCCACTGATTAATGGTTTCAAATCAAGATTCTTACATAGTGATTCATCCTGGTTCGATTAAAAGCTTGAAGAACTTACCATGTGTCTAAACAGACTAACCATAGATATTCGTATTATAAAGTGGAATGACTTCTTTAACATAACTCCTATGGGATTTCTTCAATCTCATGGACACTCTGCACAGATTATTTATTCATCCTGGTTTGATTACAAGCTAGACAAAACTGCCATATGTCCAAACAGGCTAAACATGGATATCCTGATTAGAAAAGGGAATAACTTCTTCAACATAACTTCTATGGGAATTATTCAACTTCATGGAGACTCTGCACTTATTATTGTTTCCAAACAAAGCTTTTTACATAGTGATTCATCCTGGTTTGATTAGAAGGTTGAAGAACTTGTCATATGTCCAAATAGGCTAAACATGGATATCCTGATTAGAAAGTGGAATAACTTCTTCAACATAACTCCTATGAAATTTATTCAATTTCATGAGAGAATATCCACTGATTAATAGTTCCAAATAAAGCTTCTTACATAGTGATTCATCATTGTTTGATTAGAAGCTTGAAGAACTTGCCATATGTCCAAACATGCTAAACATGATTATCCTTATTGGAAAGTGGAATAACTTCTCCAACATAACTCCTATAGGATTTATTCAACTTCATAAAAGACTCTCCACTGATTAATGGTTCCAAATCAAGCTTCTTACATAGTGATTAATCATGATTTGATTAGAAGCTTGAAGAACTTGTCATATGTCCAAACAGGCTAAACATGGATATCCTGATTAAAATAGTGGAATAACTTCTTTAACATAACTCATATGAAATTTATTCAACTTCATGGAGACTCCCCACTTATTATTGTTTCCAAACAAAGCTTCTTACATAGTGATTCATCCTGGTTTGATTAGAAGGTTGAAGAACTTGTCATATGTCCAAATAGGCTAAATATGGATATCCTGATTAGAAAGTGGAATAACTTCTTCAACATAACTCCTATGAGATTTATTCAACTTCATGAAAGAATCTACACTAATTAATGGTTCCAAATCAAGATTCTTACATAGTTATTCATCTTGGTTCGATTAGAAGCTTGAAGAACTTGCCATGTGTCCAAACAAGCTAACCATGGATATTCGTATTATAAAGTGGAATAACTTCTTCAACATAACTCCTATGGGATTTATTCAATCTCATGGAAACTCTGCACCGATTATTGATTCCAAATTAAGCTTCTTACATAGTGATTCATCCTGGTTTGATTAGAAGCTTGACGACCTTGCCATATGTCCAAACAGGCTAAACATGGATATCCTGATTAGAAAGAGGAATAACTTCTTCAACAAAACTCCTATGGAATTTATTCAACTTCATGAAAGAATATCCACTGATTAATGGTTCCAAATCAATCTTCTTACATAGTGATTCATCATGGTTTGATTAGAAGTTGAAGAACTTGTGATATGTCCAAACAGGCTAAACATGGATATCTTTATTAAAAAGTGGAATAACTTCTTCAACATAACTCCTATCAGATTTATTCAACTTCATGGAGAATCTCCACTAATTAATGGTTCCAAATAAAGCTTCTTACATAGTGATTCATCTTGGTTCAATTAGAAGGTTGAAGAACTTGTCATATGTCCAAATAGTCTAAACATTGATATCCTGATTAGAAAGTTGAATAACTTCTTCAACATAACTCCTATGAGATATATTCAACTTCATGAAAGACTCTCTACTGATTAATGGTTCCAAATCAAGCTTCTTACATAGTTATTCATCATGGTTTGATTAGAAGCTTGACGACCTTGCCATATGTCCAAACAGGCTAAACATGGATATCCTGATTAGAAAGGGGAATAACTTCTTTAACAAAACTCCTATGGAATTTATTCAACTTCATGAAAGAATATCCACTGAATAGTAGTTCCAAATCAAGCTTCTTACCCAATGATTCATCATGGTTTGATTAGAAGCTTGAAGAACTTGTCATATGTCCAAACATGCTAAACATGGATATCCTAATTAAAAAGTGGAATAACTTCTTCAACAAAACTCCTATGAGATTTATTCAACTTCATGAAAGACTCTCCACTTATTAATGGTTCCAAATAAATCTTCTTACATAGTGAGTCATCCTGGTTTGATTAGAAGCTTGAAGAACTTGTCATATGTTTAAACATGCTAACCATGGATATCCTGATTAGAAATTGGAATAACTTCTTCAACATAACTCCTATGGGATTTATTCAACTTCATGAAAGACTCTCCACTGATTAATGGTTCCAAATCAAGATTCTTACATAGTGATTCATCCTGGTTCAATTACAAGATTGAAGTACTTGCCATGTGTCCAAACATGCTAACCATGGATGTCCCGATTAGAAAGTGGAATAACTTCTTCAACATAACTCCAATGGGATTTATTCAACTTCATGAAAGAATCTCCACTGATTAATTGTTCCAAATCTAGCTTCTTACATACTGATTCATCTTGGTTTGATTAGAAGCTTGAAGAACTTGCCATATGTCCAAACAAGCTAACCATGGATATCCTGATTAGAAAGTGGAATAACTTCTTCAACATAACTCCTATGGGATTTATTCAAATTCATGGAGACTCTGCACTGATTAATGTTTCCAAACAAAGATTTTTACATAGTGATTCATCCTGGTTTGATTAGAAGGTTGAAGAACTTGTCATATGTCCAAATAGGCTAAACATGGATATCCTTATTAGAAAGTGGAATAACTTCTTCAACATAACTCCTATGATATTTATTCAACTTCATGAAAGACTCTCCACTGATTAATGGTTTCAAATCAAGATTCTTACATAGTTATTCATCCTGGTTCGATTAAAAGCTTGAAGAACTTGCCATGTGTCTAAACAGGCTAACAATAGATATTCGTATTATAAAGTGGAATGACTTCTTTAACATAACTCCTATGGGATTTATTCAATCTCATGGACACTCTGCACAGATTATTATTCATCCTGGTTTAATTACAAGCTTGACGAACTTGCCATATGTCCAAACAGGCTAAACATGGATATCATGATTAGAAAGGGGAATAACTTCTTCAACATAACTCCTATGGAATTTATTCATCTTCATGAAAGAATATCCACTGATTAATAGTTCCAAATCAAGCTTCTTACATAGTGATTCATCCTGGTTTGATTAGAAGCTTGAAGAACTTGTCATATGTCCAAACAGGCTAAACATGGATATCCTGATTAAAAAGTGGAATAACTTCTTCAACATAACTCCTATGAGATTTATTAAACTTCATGAAAGAATCTCCACTGATTAATTGATCCAAATCTAGCTTCTTACATAGTGTTTCATCCTGGTTTGATTAGAATCTTGAAGAACTTGTCATATGTCCAAACAGGCTAACCACGGATATCCTGATTAAAAAGTGGAATAACTTCTTCAACATAACTTCTATGTGATTTATTCAACTTCATGGAGACTCTCTACTTAATAATGTTTCCAAACAAAGCCTTTTACATAGTGATTCATCCTGGTTTGATTAGAAGGTTGAAGAACTTGTCATATGTCAAAATAGGCTAAACATGGATATCCTGATTAGAAAGTGGAATAACTTCTTCAACATAACTCTTATGGAATTTATTCAACTTCATGAAAGAATATCCACTGATTAATAGTTCCAAATTAAGCTTCTTACATAGTGATTCATCTTGGTTTGATTAGAAGCTTGAACAACTTGTCATATGTCCAAACAGGCTAACCATGGATATCCTGATTAAAAAGTGGAATAACTTCTTCAACATAACTCCTATGGGATTTATTCAACTTCATGAAAGAATTTCCACTGATTAATTGTTCCAAATATATTTTCTTACATAGTGATTCATCTTGGTTTGATTAGAAGCTTGAAGAACTTGTCATATGTCCAAACAGGCTAACCATAGATATCCTGAGTAAAAAGTGGAATAACTTCTTCAACATAACTCCTATGGGATTTATTCAACTTAATGGAGACTCTGCACTTATTAATGTTTCCAAACAAAGCTTTTTACATAGTGATTCATCCTGGTTTGATTAGAAGGTTGAAGAACTTGTCATATGTCCAAATAGGCTAAACATGGATATCCTGATTAGAAAGTGGAACAACTTCTTCAACATAACTCCTATGATATTTATTCAACTTCATGAAAGACTCTCCACTGAATAATGGTTTCAAATCAAGATTCTTACATAGTTATTCATCCTGGTTCGATTAAAAGCTTGAAGAACTTGCCATGTGTCCAAACAGGCTAACCATGGATATCCGTATTATAAAGTGGAATAACGTCTTCAACATAACTCCTATAGGATTTATTCAACTTCATGGAGACTCTGCACTGATTATTGGTTCCAAATCAAGCTTCTTACATAGTTATTCATCCTGGTTTGATTAGAAGTTTGACGAACTTGCCATATGTCCAAACAGGCTAAACATGGATATCCTTATTAGAAAGGGGAATAACTTCTTCAACATAACTCCTATGAAATTTATTCAACTTCATGAGAGAATATCCACTGATTAATAGTTCCAAATCAAGCTTCTTACATAGTGATTCATCCTTGTTTGATTAGAAGCTTGAAGAACTTGCCATATGTCCAAACATGCTAAACATGATTATCCTTATTGGAAAGTGGAATAACTTCTTCAACATAACTCCTATGGGATTTATTCAACTTCATAAAAGAATCTCCACTGATTAATTGTTCCAAATCTAGCTTCTTACATAGTGATTCATCTTGGTTTGATTAGAAGCTTGAAGAACTTGCCATATGTCCAAACAGGCTAACCATGGATATCCTATTTAAAAAGTGGAATAACTTCTTCAACATAACTTCTATGTGATTTATTCAACTTCATGGAGACTCTCCACTTATTAATGTTTCCAAACAAAGCTTTTTACATAGTGATTCATCCTGGTTTGATTAGAAGGTTGAAGAACTTGTCATATGTCCAAATAGGCTCTTAGGGTTAAAATCAAAAAATATTGATTGTTTTCGTGATGGTTCCTTACGTTTTCGATAAAACCCTCTCGTAAAAGTATTTTAACAATGCTAAACATGGATATCCTGATTAGAAAGTGGAATAACTTCTTCAACAAAACTCCTATGAGATTTATTCAACTTCATGAAAGATTCTTACATAGTTATTCATCCTGGTTCATTAGAAGCTTGAAGAACTTGCCATGTGTCCAAACAGGCTAACCATGGATATTCGTATTATAAAGTGGAATAACTTCTTCAATATAACTCCTATGGAATTGATTCAATCTCATGGACACTCTGCACATATTATTGGTTCCAAATAAGCTTCTTACATAGTGATTCATCCTGGTTTGATTAGAAGCTTGACGAACTTGCCATATGTCCAAACAGGCTAAACACGGATATCCTGAATAGAAAGGGGAATAACTTCTTCAACATAACTCCTATGGAATTTATTCAACTTCGTGAAAGAATATCCACTGATTAATAGTTCCAAATCTAGCTTCTTACATAGTGATTCATCCTGGTTTGATTAGAAGCTTGAAGAACTTGTCATATGTCCAAACAGGCTAAACATGGATATCCTGATTAAAAAGTGGAATAACTTCTTCAAAATAACTCCTATGAGATTGATTCAATCTCATGGACACTCTGCACATATTATTGGTTCCAAATAAGGTTCTTACATAGTGATTCATCCTGGTTTGATTAGAAGCTTGACGAACTTGCCATATGTCCAAACAGGCTAAATATGGATATCCCAATTAGAAAGGGGAATAACTTCTTCAACATAACTCCTATGGAATTTATTCAACTTCATGAAAGAATATCACTGATTAATAGTTCCAAATCAAGCTTCCTACATAGTGATTCATCCTGGTTTGATTAGAAGCTTGAAGATCTTGCCATATGTCGAAACAGGCTAAACATGGATATCCTGATTAAAAAGTGGAATAACTTCTTCAACATAACTCCTATGAGATTTATTAAACTTCATGAAAGAATCTCCACTGATTAATTGATCCAAATCTAGCTTCTTACATAGTGATTCATACTGGTTTGATTAGAAGCTTGAAGAAATTGTCATACGTCAAACATGTTAACCACGGATATCCTGATTAAAAAGTGGAATAACTTCTTCAACATAACTTCTATGTGATTTATTCAACTTCATGGAGACTCTCTACTTATTAATGTTTCCAAACAAAGCTTCTTACATAGTGATTCATCCTGGTTTGATTAGAAGCTTGAAGAACTTGTCATACGTCCAAACATGCTAACCACAGATATCCTGATTAAAAAGTGGAATAACTTCTTCAACATAACTTCTATGTGATTTATTCAACTTCATGGAGACTCTCTACTTATTAATGTTTCCAAACAAAGCTTTTTACATAGTGATTCATCCTGGTTTGATTAGAAGGTTGAAGAACTTGTCATATGTCAAAATAGGCTAAACATGGATATCCTGATTAGAAAGTGGAATAACTTCTTCAACATAACTCCTATGAGATTTATTTAACTTCATAAATGACTCTCCTCTGATTAATGGTTCCAAATTAGGATTCTTACATAGTTATTCATCCAAGTTTGATTAGAAGCTTGAAGAACTTGCCATGTGTCCAAACAGGCTTACCATGGATATTCGTATTATAAAGTGGAGTAACTTCTTCAACATAACTCCTATGAGATATATTGAACTTCATGAAAGACTCTCCACTAATTAATGGTTCTAAATCAAGCTTCTTACATAGTGATTCAACCAGGTTTGATTAGAAGCTTGCAGAACTTGTCATATGTCCAAACAGGCTAAACATGGATATCCTGGTTAAAAAGTGGAATAACTTCTTCAACATAACTCATATGGGATTTATTAAACTTCATGGAGACTCTCCACTTATTAATGTTTCCAAACAAAGCTTTTTACATAGTGATTCATCCTGGTTCGATTAGAAGCTTGAAGAACTTGCCATGTGTCCAAACATGCTAACCATGGATATCCTAATTAGAAAGTGAAATAACTTCTTCAACATAACTCCTATGGGATTTATTCAACTTCATGGAGACTCTCCACTGATTAATAGTTCTAAGTCAAGCTTCTTACATAGTGATTCATCCTGGTTCGATCAGAAGCTTGAAGAAGTTGCCATGTGTCTAAACATGCTAAACATGGATATCCTGATTAGAAAGTGGAATAACTTCTTCAACATAACTCCTATGAGATTTATTCAACTTCATGAAAGAATCTCCACTGATTAATTGTTCCAAATCTAGCTTCTTACATAGTGATTCATCTTGGTTTGATTAGAAGCTTGAAGAATTTGTCATATGTCCAAACAGGCTAACCATGGATATCCTGATTAATAAGTGGAATAACTTCTTCAACATAACTTCTATGTGATTTATTCAACTTCATGGAGACTCTCCACTTATTAATATTTCCAAACAAAGCTTTTTACATAGTGATTCATCCTGGTTTGATTAGAAAGTTGAAGAACTTGTCATATGTCCAAATAGGTTAAACATGGATATCCTGATTAGAAAGTGGAATAACTTCTTCAACATAACTCCTATGATATTTATTCAACTTCATGAAAGACACTCCACTGATTAATAGTTCCAAATCAAGCTTCTTACTTAGTGATTCTTCATGGTTCGATTAGAAGCTTGAAGAATTTGCCATGTGTATAAACATGCTGAACATTGATATCCTGATTAGAAAGTGGAGTAACTTCTTCAACATAACTCCTATGAGATTTATTCAACTACATGAAAGAATGTCCACTGATTAATAGTTCCAAATCAAGCTGCTTACATAGTGATTCATCTTGTTTTGATTAGAAGCTTGAAGAACTTGTCATATGTCCAAATAGGCTAAACATGGATATCCTGATTAAAAAGTGGAATAACTTCTTCAACATAACTCCTTTGAGATTTATTCAACTTCATGGAGACTCTCCACTGATTATTGGTTCCAAATCAAGCTTCTTACATAGTGATTCATCCTGGTTTGATTAGAAGCTTGACGAACTTGCCATATGTCCAAAAAGGCTAAACATGGATATCCTGATTAGAAAGGGGAATAACTTCTTCAACATCTCCTATGAGATTTATTCAACTTCATGAAAGACTCTCCACTGGTTCGATTACAAGATTGAAGAACTTGCCATATGTCCAAACTTGCTAACCATGGATATCTTGATTAGAAAGTGGAATAACTTCTTCAACATAACTCCTATGGGATTAATTCAACTTCATGAAAGAATATGCACTGATTAATAGTTCCAAATCAAGCTTCTTACATAGTGATTCATCCTGGTTTGATTAGAAGCTGGAAAAACTTGTCATATGTTAAAACAGGCTAACCATGGATATCCTAATTAAAAAATGAAATAACTTCTTCAACATAACTTCTATGTGATTTATTCAACTTCATGAAAGACTTTCCATTGATTAATGGTTCCAAATCAATCTTCTTACATAGTGACTCATCCTGGTTTGATTAGAATCTTGAAGAACTTGTCATATGTCTAAACTGGCTAACCATGGATATCCTGATTAGAAAGTGGAATAACTTCTTCAACATAACTCCTATGGGATTTATTCAACTTCATGAAAGAATCTCCACTGATTAATGGTTCTAAATCAAGCTTCTTAGATAGTGATTCATCTTGGTTTGATTAGAAGCTTGAAGAACTTGTCATATGTCCAAACATGCTAACCATGGATATCCTGATTAGAAAGTGGAATAACTTCTTCAACATAACTCCTATGGGGTTTATTCAACTTCATGGAGACTCTGCACTGATTAACGGTTCCAAATAATTCTTAGATAGTAATTCATCCTGGTTCGATTAGAAGCTTAAAGAACTTGCCATGTGTCCAAACAGGCTAACCATGGATATATCCTGATTAGAAAGTGGAATAACTTCTTCAACATAACTCCTATGAGATTTATTCAACTTCATGAAAGAATCTCCACTGATTAATTGTTCCAAATCGAGCTTCTTACATAGTGATTCATCTTGGTTTGATTAGAATCTTGAAGAACTTGTCATATGTCCAAACAGGCTAACCATGGATATCCTGTTTAAAAAGTTTAATAACTTCTTCAACATAACTCCTATGGGATTTATTCAACTTCATGAAAGAATCTCCATTGATTAATTGTTCCCAATCGAGCTTCTTATATAGTGATTCATCTTTGTTTGATTAGAAGCTTGAAGAACTTGTCATATGTCCAAACAAGCTAACCATGGATATCCTGATTAGAAAGTGGAATAACTTTTTCAACTTAACTCCTATGGGATTTATTCAACTTCATGAAAGAATCTCCACTGATTAATTGTTCCAAATCTATCTTCTTACATAGTGATTCATCTTGGTTTGATTAGAATCTTGAAGATCTTGTCATATGTCCAAACACGCTAACCATGGATATCCTGATTAGAAACTCGAATAACTTCTTCAACATAACTTCTTCAACATAACTCATATGAGGTTTATTCAACTTCATGGAGACTCTGCACTGATTAACGGTTCCAAATCAAACTTCTTAGATAGTGATTCATCCTGGTTCGATTATAAGCTTGAACAACTTGCCATGTGGCCAAACCGGCTAACCATGGATATCCTGATTAGAAAGTGGAATAACTTCTTCAACATAAATCCTATATGATTTATTAAACTTCATGAAAGAATATCCACCGATTAATAGTTCCAAATCAAGCTTCTTAGATAGTGATTCATCATGGTTTGATTAGAAGCTTAAAGAACTTGCCATATGTCTAAACAGGCTAACAATGGATATCCTGATTAGAAAGTGGAATAACTTCTTCAACATAACTTCTATATGATTTATTCAACTTCATGAAAGACTCTCCACTGATTAATGGTTCCAAATCAAGATTCTTACATAGTGATTCATCCTGGTTTGATTAGAAGCTTGAAGAACTAGCCATATATGTAAACAGACTAACCATGGATATCCTGATTAGAAAGTGGAATAACTTCTTCAACATAACTCATATGAGATTTATTCAACTTCATGAAAGACTCTCCACTTATTAATGGTTCTAAATCAAGCTTCTTACATAGTGATTCATCATGGTTTGATTAGAAGCTTGAAGAACTTGTCATATGTCTAAACAGGCTAACCAGGGATATCTTGATTAGAAAGTGGAATAACTTCTTCAACATAACTCCTATGGGATTTATTCAACTTCATGAAAGACTCTCCACTGATTAATTGTTCCAAATCTTTCTTACATAGTGATTCATCTTGGTTTGATTAGAAGCTTGAAGAACTTGTCATATGTCCAAACAAGCTAACCATGAATATCCTGAATTGAAAGTGGAATAACTTCTTCAACATAACTCCTATGGGGTTTATTCAACTTCATGGAGACTCTGCACTGATTAACGGTTCCAAATAATTCTTAGATAGTAATTCATCCTGGTTCGATTAGAAGCTTAAAGAACTTGCCATGTGTCCAAACAGGCTAACCATGGATATATCCTGATTAGAAAGTGGAATAACTTCTTCAACATAACTCCTATGGGATTTATTCAACTTCATGAAAGAATCTCCACTGATTAATTGTTCCAAATCGAGCTTCTTACATAGTGATTCATCTTGGTTTGATTAGAAGCTTGAAGAACTTGTCATATGTCCAAACAGGCTAACCATGGATATCCTGTTTAAAAAGTTTAATAACTTCTTCAACATAACTCCTATGGGATTTATTCAACTTCATGAAAGAATCTCCATTGATTAATTGTTCCCAATCGAGCTTCTTATATAGTGATTCATCTTGGTTTGATTAGAAGCTTGAAGAACTTGTCATATGTCCAAACAAGCTAACCATGGATATTCTGATTAGAAAGTGGAATAACTTTTTCAACTTAACTCCTATGGGATTTATTCAACTTCATGAAAGAATCTCCACTGATTAATTGTTCCAAATCTATCTTCTTACATAGTGATTCATCTTGGTTTGATTAGAATCTTGAAGATCTTGTCATATGTCCAAACACGCTAACCATGGATATCCTGATTAGAAACTCGAATAACTTCTTCAACATAACTTCTTCAACATAACTCATATGGGGTTTATTCAACTTCATGGAGACTCTGCACTGATTAACGGTTCCAAATCAAACTTGTTAGATAGTGATTCATCCTGGTTCGATTATAAGCTTGAACAACTTGCCATGTGGCCAAACCGGCTAACCATGGATATCATGATTAGAAAGTGGAATAACTTCTTCAACATAAATCCTATAGGATTTATTAAACTTCATGAAAGAATATCCACTGATTAATAGTTTCAAATCAAGCTTCTTAGATAGTGATTCATCATGGTTTGATTAGAAGCTTAAAGAACTTGCCATATGTCTAAACAGGCTAACCATGGATATCCTGATTAGAAAGTGGAATAACTTCTTCAACATAACTTCTATATGATTTATTCAACTTCATGAAAGACTCTCCACTGATTAATGGTTCCAAATCAAGATTCTTACATAGTGATTCATCCTGGTTTGATTAGAAGCTTGAAGAACTAGCCATATATGTAAACATGCTAACCATGGATATCCTGATTAGAAAGTGGAATAACTTCTTCAACATAACTCATATGAGATTTATTCAACTTCATGAAAGACTCTCCACTTATTAATGGTTCCAAATCAAGCTTCTTACATAGTGATTCATCATGGTTTGATTAGAAGCTTGAAGAACTTGTCATATGTCTAAACAGGCTAACCAGGGATATCTTGATTAGAAAGTGGAATAACTTCTTCAACATAACTCCTATGGGATTTATTCAACTTCATGAAAGACTCTCCACTGATTAATTGTTCCAAATCTTTCTTACATAGTGATTCATCTTGGTTTGATTAGAAGCTTGAAGAACTTGTCATATGTCCAAACAAGCTAACCATGAATATCCTGAATTGAAAGTGGAATAACTTCTTCAACATAACTCCTATGGGGTTTATTCAACTTCATGGAGACTCTGCACTGATTAACGGTTCCAAATCAAACTTCTTAGATAGTAATTCATCCTGGTTCGATTAGAAGCTTGAAGAACTTGCCATGTGTCCAAACAGGCTAACCATGGATATCCTGATTAGAAAGTGGAAAAACTTCTTCAACATAATTCCTATGGGATTTATTCAACTTCATGAAAGAATCTCCACTGATTAATTGTTCCAAATCTAGCTTCTATCATAGTGGTTCATCTTGGTTTGATTAGAAGCTTGAAGAACTTGTCATATGTCCAAACAGGCTAACCATGGATATCCAGATTAAACAGTGGAATAACTTCTTCAACATAACTTCTATGTGATTTATTCAACTTCATGAAAGACTCTCCACTGATTAATGGTTCCAAATCAAGCTTTTTACATAGTGATTCATCCTGGTTTGATTCGAAGCTTGAAGAACTTGGCATATGTCTAAACAGGCTAACCATGGATATCCTGATTAAAAAGTGGAATAACTTCTTCAACATAACTCCTATGGGATTTATTCAACTTTATGAAAGACTCTCCACTTATTAATGGTTCCAAATCAAGCTTCTTACATAGTGATTCATCCTGGTTCGATTAGAAGATTGAAGAACTTGCCATGTGTCCAAACAACCTAACCATGGATATCCTGATTAGAAAGTGGAATAACTTCTTCAACATAACTCCTTTTGGATTTATTCAACTTCATGGAGACTCTGCACTGATTAATGGTTCTAAATCAAGTTTCTTAGATAGTGATTCATCTTGGTTTTATTAGAAGCTTGAAGAACTTGTCATATGTCTAAACAGGCTAACCATGGATATCCTGATTAGAAAGTGGAATAATTTCTTCAACATAACTCCTATGAGATTTATTCATTTTCATGAAAGAATCTCCACTGATTATTTTTTCCAAATCTATCTTCTTACATAGTGATTCATCTTGGTTTGATTAGAATCTTGAAGAACTTGTCATATGTCCAAACAGGCTAACCATGGATATCCTGATTAGAAAGGGGAATAACTTCTTCAACATAACTCCTATGGGGTTTATTCAACTTCATGGAGACTCTGCACTGATTAACGGTTCCAAATCAAACTTCTTAGATATTGATTCATCCTGGTTCGATTAGAAGCTTTAAGAACTTGCCATGTGTCAAAACAGGCTAACCATGGATATCCTGATTAGAAAGTGGAATAACTTCTTCAACATAACTCCTATGGGATTTATTCAACTTCATGAAAGACTGTCCACTGATTAATGGTTCCAAATCAAGAATCTTACATAGTGATTCATCTTGGTTCGATTAGAAGATTGAAGAACTTGACATATGTCCAAACAGGCTAACCATGGATATCCCGATTAGAAAGTGGAATAACTTCTTCAACATAACTCCTATGAGATTTATTCAACTTCATGAAAGACTCTCCACTTATTAATGGTTCCAAATCCAGCTTCTTACATAGTGATTAATCCTGGTTTGATTAGAAGCTTGAAGAACTTGTCATATGTCTAAACAGGCTAACCATGGATACCCTGATTAGAAAGTGGAATAACTTCTTCAACATAACTCCTATGGTATTTATTCAACTTCATGAAAGACTCTCCACTGATTAATGGTTACAAATTAAAAGTCTTACACAGTGATTCATCCTAGTTCGATTACAAGATTGAAGAACTTGCCATATGTCCAATTTGGCTAACCATGGATATCCTGATTAGAAAGTGGAATAACTTCTTCCACATAACTCCTATGGGATTAATTTAACTTCATGAAAGAATCTGCACTGATTAATAGTTCCAAATCAAGCGTCTTACATAGTGATTCATCCTGGTTTGATTAGAAGCTTGAATAACTTTTCATATGTCTAAACAGGCTAACCATGGATGATATCCTGATTAAAAAGTGAAATAACTTCTTCAACATAACTTCTATGTGATTTATTCAACTTCATGAAAGACTCTCCACTTATTAATGGTTCCAAATCAAGCTTCTTACATAGTGATTCATCCTGGTTTTATTAGAAGGTTGAAGAACTTGTCATATGTCCAAATAGGCTAACCATGGATATCCTGATTAGAAAGTGGAATAACTTCTTCAACATAACTCCTATGGGATTTATTCAACTTCATGAAAGACTCTCCACTGATTAATGGTTCCAAATCAAGATTCTTACATAGTTATTCATCCTAGTTTGATTAGAAGCTTGAAGAACTTGCCATGTGTCCAAACAGGCTAACCATGGATATTCGTATTATAAAGTGGAATAACTTCTTCAACATAACTCCTATGGGATTTATTCAACTTCATGGAGACTCTGCTCTGATTATTGGTTCCAAATCAAGCTTCTTACATAGTGATATATCCTTGTTTGATTAGAAGCTTGAAGAACTTGCCATATGTCCAAACATGCTAAACATGGATATCCTTATTGGAAAGTGGAATAACTTCTTCAACATAACTCCTATGGTATTTATTCAACTTCATAAAAGACTCTCCACTGATTAATGGTTCCAAATCAAGCTTATTACATAGTTATTCATCCTGGTTCGATTAGAAGCTTGAAGAACTTGCCATGTGTCTAAACAGGCTAACCATGGATATTCGTATTATAAAGTGGATTAACTTCTTCAACATAACTCCTATGGGATTTATTCAATCTCATGGACACTCTGCACAGATTATTGGTTCCAAATCAAGATTCTTACATAGTTATTCATCCTAGTTCGATTAGAACATTGAAGAACTTGCCATATGTCCAAACAAGCTAACCATGGATATCCTGATTAGAAAGTGGAATAACTTCTTCAACATAACTCCTTTTGGATTTATTCAACTTCATGGAGACTCTGCACTGATTAATGGTTCTAAATCAAGTTTCTTAGATAGTGATTCATATTGGTTTTATTAGAAGCTTGAAGAACTTGTCATATGTCTAAACAGGCTAACCATGGATATCCTGATTAGAAAATGGAATAACTTCTTCAACATAACTCCTATGAGATTTATTCATTTTCATGAAAGAATATCCACTGATTAATTGTTCCAAATCTATCTTCTTACATAGTGATTCATCTTGGTTTGATTAGAATCTTGAAGAACTTGTCATATGTCCAAACAGGCTAACCATGGATATCCTGATTAGAAAGTGGAATAACTTCTTCAACATAACTCCTATGAGATTTATTCAACTTCATGAAAGACTCTCCACTGATTAATGGTTCCAAATCAAGATTCTTACATAGTGATTCATCCTGGTTTGATTAGAAAATTGAAGAACTTGCCATATGTCCAAACAGGCTAACCATGGATATCCTGATTAGAAAGTGGAATAACTTCTTCAACATAACTCCTATGGGATTTATTCAACTTTATGAAAGAATACCCACTGATTAATAGTTCCAAATCAAGCTTCTTAGATAGTGATTCATCCTTAATTGATTAGAAACTTAAAGAACTTGCCATATGTCTAAACAGGCTAACAATGTATATCCTGATTAGAAAGTGGAATAACTTCTTCAACATAACTTCTATGTGATTTATTCAACTTCATGAAAGACTCTCCACTGATTAATGGTTCCAAATAAAAATTCTTACATAGTGATTCATCCTGTTTTGATTAGAAGCTCGATGAACTTGCCATATGTCTAAACAGGATATCCATGGATATCCTGATTAGAAAGTGGAATAACTTCTTCAACATAACTCCTATGAGATTTATTCAACTTCATGAAAGACTCTCCACTTATTAATGGTTCCAAATCAAGCTTCTTACATAGTGATTCATCCTGGTTTGATTAGAAGCTTGAAGAACTTGTCATATGTCTAAACAGGCTAACCATGGATACCCTGATTAGAAAGTGGAATAACTTCTTCAACATAACTCCTATGGGATTTATTCAACTTTATGAAAAACTCTCCACTGATTAATGGTTACAAATTAAAAGTCTTACACAGTGATTCATCCTAGTTCGATTACAAGATTGAAGAACTTGCCATATGTCCAATTTGGCTAACCATGGATATCTTGATTAGAAAGTGGAATAACTTCTTCCACATATCTCCTATCGGATTAATTTAACTTCATGAAAGAATCTGAGATTAATAGTTCCAAATCAAGCGTCTTACATAGTGATTCATCCTGGTTTGATTAGAAGCTTGAAAAACTTGTCATGTGTCTAAACAGGCTAACCATGGATATCCTGATTAGAAAGTGGAATAACTTCTTCAACATAACTCCTATGGGATTTATTCAACTTCATGAAAGACTCTCCACTGATTAATGGTTCCAAATCAAGATTCTTACATAGTTTATTATCCTAGTTTGATTAGAAGCTTGAAGAACTTGCCATGTGTCCAAACAGGCTAACCATGGATATTCGTATTATAAAGTGGAATAACTTCTTCAACATAACTCCTATGGGATTTATTCAACTTCATGGAGACTCTGCACTGATTATTGGTTCCAAATCAAGCTTCTTACATAGTGATATATCCTGGTTTGATTAGAAGCTTGAAGAACTTGCCATATGTCCAAACATGCTAAACATGGATATCCTTATTGGAAAGTGGAATAACTTCTTCAACATAACTCCTATGGTATTTATTCAACTTCATAAAAGACTCTCCACTGATTAATGGTTCCAAATCAAGCTTCTTACATAGTTATTCATCCTGGTTCGATTAGAAGCTTGAAGAACTTGTCATGTGTTTAAACAGGCTAACCATGTATATTCGTATTATAAAGTGGAATAACTTCTTCAACATAACTCCTATGGGATTTATTCAATCTCATGGACACTCTGCACAGATTATTGGTTCCAAATCAAGCTTCTTACATAGTGATTCATCCTGGTTTGATTAGAAGCTTGACGACCTTGCCATATGTCCAAACAGGCTAAACATGGATATCCTAATTAGAAAGGAGAATAACTTCTTCAACATAACTCCCATGGAATTTATTTAACTTCATGAAACAATATTCACTGATTAATAGTTCCAAATCAAGCTTCTTACATAGTTATTCATCCTGGTTCGATTACAAGATTGAAGAACTTGTCATATGTCTAAACATGCTAAACATGTATATCAAGATTAAAAAGTGGAATAACTTCTTCAACATAACTCCTATGAGATTTATTCAACTTCATGAAAGACTCTCCACTGATTAATGGTTCCAAATCAAGATTCTTACATAGTGATTCATCTTGGTTCGATTAGAAGATTGAAGAACTTGCCATATGTCCAAACGGGCTAACCATGGATATCCTGATTAGAAAGTGGAATAACTTCTTCAACATAACTCCTATGGGATTTATTCAACTTCATGAAAGAATATCCACTGATTAATAGTTCCAAATCAAGCTTCTTAGATAGTGAGTCATCCTGGTTTGATTAGAAACATAAAGAACTTGACATATGTTTAAACATGCTAACCATGGATATCCTGATTAGAAAGTGGAATAACTTCTTCAACATAACTTCTATGTGATTTATTCAACTTCATGAAAGACTCTCCACTGATTAATGGTTCCAAATCAAGATTCTTACATAGTGATTCATCCTGGTTTGATTAGAAGCTTGATGAACTTGCCATATGTCTAAACATGCTAACCATGGATATCCTGATTAGAAAATGAAATAACTTCTTCAACATAACTCCTATGAGATTTATTCAACTTCATGAAAGACTCTCCACTCATTAATGGTTACAAATCAAGCTTCTTACATAGTGATTCATCATGGTTTGATTAGAAGCTTGAAGAACTTGTCATATGTCTAAACAGGCGAACCATAGATACCCTGATTAGAAAGTGGAATAACTTCTTCAACATAACTCATATGGGATTTATTAAACTTCATGAAAGACTCTGCACTGATTATTGGTTCCAAATCAAGCTTCTTACATAGTGATTCATCCTGGTTTGATTAGAAGGTTGACGAACTTGTCATATGTCCAAATAGGTTAAACATGGATATCATGATTAGAAAGGGGAATAACTTCTTCAACATAACTCCTATGAAATTTATTCAACTTTATGAGAGAATATCCACTGATAAATAGTTCCAAATCAAGCTTCTTACATAGTGATATATCCTGGCTTGATTAGAAGCTTGAAGACCTTGCTATATGTCCAAACATGCTAAACATGGATATCCTAATTGGAAAGTGGAATAACTTCTTCAACACAACTCCTATGGGATTTATTCAACTTCATAAAAGACTCTCCACTGATTAATGGTTCCAAATAAAAATTCTTACAAGTGACTAATCATGGTTTGATTAGAAGCTTGAAGAACTTGTCATATGTCCAAACAGGCTAAACATGGATATCCTGATTAAAAAGTGGAATAACTTCTTTAACATAACTCATATGGGATTTATTCAACTTCATGAAAGACTCTCCACTAATTAATGGTTCCAAATCAAGATTCTTACATAGTTATTCATCCTGGTTCGATTAGAAGCTTGAAGAACTTCCCATGTGTCCAAACAGGCTAACCATGGATATTAGTATTATAAAGTGGAATAACTTCTTCAACATAACTCCTCTGGGATTTATTCAATCTCATGGACACTCTGCACAGATTATTGGTTCCAAATCAAGCTTCTTACATAGTGATTCATCCTGGTTTGATTAGAAGCTTGTCGACCTTGCCATATGTCCAAACAGGCTAAACATGGATATCCTGATTAGAAAGGGGAATAACTTCTTCAACATAACTCCTATGGAATTTATTCAACTTCATGAAAGAATATCCACTTATTAGTAGTTCCAAATCAAGCTTCTTACATACTGATTCATCCTGGTTTGATTAGAAGCTTGAAGAACTTGTCATATGTCCAAACAGGCTAAATATGGATATCCATATTAAAAAGTGGAATAACTTCTTTAACATAACTCCTATGAGATTTATTTAACTTCATGGAGACTCTCCACTGAATAATGGTTCAAAATCAAGCTTCTTACATAGTGATTCATTCTAATTTGATTAGAAGCTTGAAGAACTTGCCATATGTCTAAACAGGCTAACCATGGATATCCTGATTAGAAAGTGGAATAACTTCTTCAACATAACTCCTATGAGATTTATTCAACTTCATGAAATACTCTCCACTTATTAATGGTTCCAAATCAAGCTTCTTACATAGTGATTCATCCTGGTTTGATTAGAAGGTTGAAGAACTTGTCATATGTCCAAATAGGCTAAACATGGATATCCTGAGTAGAAAGTGGAATAACTTCTTCAACATAACTCCTATGAGATTTAATAAACTTCATGAAAGACTCGCCACTGATTATTGGTTCCAATTCAAGATTTTTACATAGTTACTCATCCTGGTTCGATTAGAAGCTTGAAGAACTTGCATGTGTCCAAACAGGCTAACCATGGATATTCGTATTATAAAGTGGAATAACTTCTTCAACATAACTCCTATGAGATTTATTCAACTTCATGGAGACTCTCCACTGATTAATGGTTCCAAACCAAGCTTCTTACATAGTGATTCATCATGTTTTGATTAAAAGCTTGAAGAACTTGCCATATGTCCAAACAAGCTAACCATGGATATCCCGATTAGAAAGTGGAATAACTTATTCAACATAACTCCTATGGGATTTATTCAACTTCATGAAAGAATATCCACTGATTAATAGTTCCAAATCAAGCTTTTTACATAGTGATTCATTCTGGTTTGATTAGAAGCTTAAAGAACTTGCCATATGTCTAAACAGGCTAACCATGGTTATCCTGATTAGAAAGTGGAATAACTTCTTCAACATAACTCCTATGAGATTTATTCAACTTCATGAATGACTCTCCACTTATTAATGTTTCCGAATCAAGCTTCTTACATAGTGATTCATCCTGGTTTGATTAGAAGCTTGAAGAACTTGTCATATGTCGAAACAGGCTAACCATGGATATCATGATTAGAAAGTGGAATAACTTCTTCAACATAACACCTATGGGATTTATTCAACTTCATGAAAGACTCTCCACTGATTAATGGTTCCAAATCAAGACTCTTACATAGTGATTCATCCTGGTTTGATTAGAAGATTCAAGAACTTGCCATATGTCCAAACAGGCTAACCATGGATATCCTGATTAGAAAGTGGAATAACTTCTTCAACATAACTCCTATGGGATTTATTCAACTTCACGGAGAATCTCCACTGATTAATGGTTCCAAATAAAACTTCTACATAGTAATTAATTCTTGTTCGATTAGAAGGTTGCTAAACTTGTCAGATGTCCAAACATGCTAACCATGGATATCCTGATTAGAAAGTGGAATAACTTCTTCAACATAAGTTCTATGTGATTTATTCAAGTTCATGAAAGACTCTCCGCTGATTAATGGTTCCAACTAAAGCTTCGTACATAATGATTCATCCTGGTTCAATTAGAAGGTTGAAGAACTTGTCATATGTCCAAATAGGCTAAACATGGATATCATGATTAGAAAGTGGAATAACTTCTTCACCATAACTCTTATGGGATTTATTCAAGTTCATGAAAGACGCTCCACTGATTAATGGTTTCAAATCAAGCTTCATACATGGAGATTCATCCTGGTTTGATTAGAAGCTTGAACAACTTGTCATATGTCCAAATAGGCTAAACATGGATATCATGATTAGAAAGTGGAATAACTTCTTAAACATAACTCCTATGAGATTCATTCAACTTCATGGAGACACTCCACTGATTAATGGTTCCAAATCAAGTTTCTTCATAGTGATTCATCCTGGTTCGATTATAAGCTTAAAGAACTTGCAATATGTCTAAAAAGGCTAACCATGGATATCCTTATTAGAAAGTGGAATAACTTCTTCAACCTAACTCCTATGGGATTTATTCAACTTCATGAAAGACTCTCCACTGATTAATGATTCCAAATCAAGCTTCTTACATAGTGATTCATCCTGGTTCGATTAGAAGCTTAAAGAACTTGCCATATGTCCAAACAGGCTAACCATGGATATCCTGATTAGAAAGTGGAATAACTTCTTCAACATAACTCCTATGGATTTATTCAACTTCATGGAGACTCTGCACTGATTATTGGTTCCAAATCAAATTTCTTACATAGTGATTCATCCTGGTTCGATTAGAAGCTTGAAGAACTTGCCATGTGTCCAAACAGGCTAACCATGGATATCATGATTAAAAAGTGGAATAACTTCTTCAACATAACTCCTATGGGATTTATTCAACTTCATGGAGACTCTGCCCTGATTAACGGTTCCAAATCAAATTTCTTACATAGTGATTCATCCTGGTTTGATTAGAAGCTTGAAGAACTTGTCATGTGTCCAAACAGGCTAACCATGGATATCCTGATTAGAAAGTGGAATAACTTCTTCAACATAACTCCTATGGGATTTATTCAACTTCATGGAGACTCTGCACTGATTAATGGTTCCAAATCAAGCTTCCTAGATAGTGATTCATGTTGGGTTGAATAGAAGCTTGTAGAACTTGTCATATGTCCAAACAGGCTAACCATGGATATCCTGATTAGAAAGTGGAATAACTTCTTCAACATAACTCCTATGAGATTTATTCAACTTCATGAAAGACTCTCCACTGATTAATGGTTCCAAATCAAGATTCTTACATAGTGATTCATCCTGGTTTGATTTGAAGATTAAAGAACTTGCCATATTTCCAAACAGGCTAACCATGGATATCCTGATTAGAAAGTTGAATAACATCTTCAACATAACTCCTATGGGATTTATTCAACTTCACGGAGAATCTCCACTGATTAATGGTTCCAAATAAAGCTTCTTACATAGTGATTCATCCTTGTTCGATTAGAAGGTTGCTGAACTTGTCATATGTCCAAACAGGCTAAACCTGGATATCCTGATTAGAAAGTGGAATAACTTCTTCAACATAACTCCTATGAGATTTATTCAACTTCATGAAAGACTCACCACTGATTAATGGTTCTAAATCAAGCTTCTTACATAGTGATTCATCCTTGTTTGATTAGAAGCTTGAAGAACTTGTCATATGTCTGAAAAGGCTAACAATGGATATCCTGATTAAAAAGTGGAATAACTTCTTCAACATAACTCTTATGAGATTTATTCAACTTCATGAAAAACGCTCCACTGATTAATGGTTCGAAATCAAGCTTCTTACATAGTGATTCATCCTGGTTTGATTAGAAGCTTGAAGAACTTGTCATATGTCCAAATAGGCTAAACATGGATAACCTGATTAAAAAGTGGAATAACTTCTTAAACATAACTCCTATGAGGTTTATTCAACTTCATGGAGACACTCCACTGATAAATGGTTCCAAATCAAACTTCTTCATAGTGATTCATCCTGGTTCGATTAGAAGCTTGAAGAACTTGTCATATGTCTAAACAGACTAACCATGGATATCTTGATTAGAAAGTGGAATAACTTCTTCAACATAACTCTTATGGGATTTATTCAACTTCATGAAAGACTCTCCACTGATAAATGGTTCCAAATCAAGCTTCTTACATAGTGATTCATCCTGGTTTGATTAGAAGCTCGAAGAACTTGCCATATGTCCAAACAGGCTAACCATGGATATCCTTATTAGAAAGTGGAATTAATTCTTCAACATAACTCCTATGAGATTTATTCAACTTCATGGAGACTCTCCACTGATTAATAGTTCCAAATCAAGATTCTTACATAGTGATTCATCCTGGTTTGATTAGAAGCTTGATGAACTTGCCATGTGTCCAAACATGCTAACCATTGATATCCTGATTAGAAAGTGGAATAACTTCTTCAACATAACTCCTATGAGATTTATTCAACTTCATGGAGACTCTCCGCTGATTAATAGTTCCAAATCAAGATTCTTACATAGTGATTCATCCTGGTTCGATTAGAAGCTTGATGAACTTGCCATGTGTCCAAACATGCTTAACATGGATATCCTGATTAGAAAGTGGAATAACTTCTTCAACATAACTCCTATGAGATTTATTAAACTTCATGAAAGAATCTCCACTGATTAATTGTTCCAAATCAAGCTTCTTAGATAGTGATTCATCCTGGTTTGATTAGAAGCTTGAAGAACTTGTCAGATGTCCAAACATGCAACAAAGACTTGGGCATAGAGATCACCTCTCCAATCACAATGCACTGTGATAACCAAGCTGCAATACACATAGCCTCAAACTCAGTGTTCCATGAGAGGACCAAACACTTTGAGGTAGACTGCCACAAGGTGAGGCAGATGGTGATACAAGGAGTGATCTTACCATGTTATACAAGGAATGAAGATCAACTAGCAGACATCTTCACAAAGGCTGTGAGTACTAAGGTGTGTGAGTCTATATATCCCAGGCTTGGACTTACAGAGATCACACACGAGTAAGGACCCTTTACCATGGAGCTTATACTCTTTTTCCTTAGTATGATTTTGTCCCAATGTGTTTTGCATACTAAGGTTTTAATGAGGGAAGACTTCATGGTGTCCAAGCTTGACCATTGCATTGGGTCAAGCTTGAGGGGGAGTATTGACAAAGAATAACAAGGAAGAGAGGAGATGAAGATATTTGGAGTAGAAGCAGATACGAGCTTACTTGGAATTCAAGTCTGTCCGTACAACACTTGCTCCACAAGTCACCAAGGACTGACCTAACGTGACTTAGAAGTCAAGGCAAGCTCAAGCTCACCTTGGTCGACATCCAGAAGTAAGAAGACCGTTTGGAGATATTATGGGAGCAAGAAGAATGAATTAAATAAGCAAGATCACATGTTCCATTTAGGGAGTGTGCCGTTTAGGTCAGGTCACTTTCATGACTGAACCAAGGCAGAATAGTTTATTAGTTTAGTTTGAATTCTCTTGTAGGCTCCTTGTCTTTATATACTTGTAACCTCACACGATTTTGATTAAGGAAAATACAACATCCTTCTTTACTCTCTTAGTTCGAACTCTCTCCCTTCTCTCTTCCCTCACGGATTCATCACTCTCTCTCTCTCTCCTGTTCTTCACACTTGTTCTTCATAAACTTACATGGTATCAGAGCTTTAAGCTCCTGATAACCTCATTTCCTTCCGCAAAGCTACTCTAAATCACTTACTCTTTCCTTTAATCGGTTCACTTTTCTCAAATCCATTTCGAAATTTCTTTATCCATTGGATAATAGAAACTGTTCTTGAGAGTTCTTGAGAGTTCTTGAGGTTCCTACTCTGTTTCTGGAAGTGCTCACTCTGTTCTGTCTAGTTTCTACTTATTTTACTTCCATTCTAGCTTATCCCTCTCAGCTAGTCTCATCCGGGCTTGGAAGATTTCAAATCCCTTCTTGGCGCCTACCTCTCTTCAAAGTAAAAGATGGAGCAGCACAGACCAGTACACATTCCAGTTGTTCTCAAGGGAGCAAACTACATTACTTGGTCAAGACTGACCAAGACAGCCCTTGGAGGAAGAGGCTTATGGGGGCACATCACTTCAAGTGAGGCACCAAAGCAAATCACCCAAGATGAAGATGGCAAGGAGGTTGTAGTGGTGGATGAAGGCAAATGGGGTCAGGAAGACCTCATGGTGCTGTCTGCCTTGCAAAGCTCACTTGATACTCCTATCATGGAGTCTTACTCACACTGTGAGACAGCCAAGCAGCTATGGGACACCTTGCACAAGGTGTATGGCAATACTTCAAACTTGACAAGGATCTTTGAAGTAAAGAGATCCATCAATAATCTACAACAAGAGGAGATGGATCTCACAAAGCACTTGGGAAAGTACAGCCAGCTATGGTCAGAACTTGAGATGCTGAGGCCAAGTACCACTGACCCCAACACACTTGAGGAGAGGCGTGAGCAAGATAAGGTCTTTGGACTACTCCTCACACTGAACTCAAGCTTCAGCGACCTCCTTAAGCACATACTGAGGTCCAAGGAGCTCCCAAGCTATGATGATGTGTGTGCTCAACTTCAGAAGGAGCTAGGCTCAGATGGTTTGTTTGGTGGAAAGGGAGATCTCTCCATGGCACACAAGGCTGAGAAGATTGAGATTGCCTCAGCCAACAAAGCTAATTTCAAGCCGCGAGGAGGAGGAGACAAGTCTGTGACTTGTGAGCATTGCAAGAAGCAAGGCCACTCCAAGAGCACCTGTTGGATTATTCATCCCCATCTCAGACCAGCCTCAGCAAACAAGTACCCACAAGCTAGAGCTCATGAAGCAAGAGCTCATGAGTCCTCAAACAACATGCGCATGGGAGAAGATGGAAGGGCCATGGGTTCAACCTCAAACACTGGTGGATCCACATCTCATGCTCTGTCCCAATCATCTCAAGATGATGCCTTCATATGCAAGTCAGACATTGAGGCCTTGATCAAAGCCCTCAATGCAAATTCTGGTAACACTAAGAGTAATATTTTAAATGCATTGTCTAGTGTTAAACCATTGATTATGAGTCAGGAGCATCTCATCACATGATTAAGGATTCTAGTCTTATTAGCAATGTAGAACCTGCCTTAGAAAGTGTAGTCATTGCTAATGGAGATAGGATACCAATAAAAGGCATAGGAAACCTGAAACTGTTTGAAAAAGAATCTAAAGCTTTCTATATGCCTACATTTACATCTAACTTAATATCTGTTAAAAAGGAAACTATTGATCTTAATTGCAATGTTATCTTTAGTCCTAATGATGTCTACTTTCAGGATATTGAGACTAGTAAGATGCTTGGAAAAGGTGTGAGCAAGGGAGACTTGTATTTGCTTGAAGACACCAATCTGAGTTCTGATTTATCTTATGCGTTTAGTTCTACTCCTGTTATTGCTGCTGATGTTCTATGGCATGCTAGATTAGGCCATCCTCACTCTAGGGCCTTATGACTAATGTTGCCTTCTATTTCTTTTAAAAATGATAGCTGTGAAGCATGTATCCTTGGTAAACATTGCAAGACAGTATTCACTAAATCAAGTACCATTTATGAGAATTGTTTTGACTTAGTTCATTCAGATGTTTGAACTGCTCCTTGTGTTTCTAGAGAGAATCACAAGTACTATGTCACCTTTATTGATGAAAAATCTAAATATACTTGGCTGACATTAATAAAATCTAAAGATAGAGTGTTAGAAGCATTTATGAACTTTGAAAGCTATGTTACTAACCACTTTAATGCCAAGATCAAAATATTTAGGTCAGATAATGGAGGAGAATACACAAGTCATGCTTTCAAAAACCACTTAGCCAAGTATGGAATCATTCATCAAACAAGCTGCCCATACACACCTCAACAAACTGGAGTGGCGAGAAGCATGATGTTTCATACAAATGTCCCAAAGAGGTTTTGGGGAGATGCTGTGGTAGCTGCATGCTATCTTATCAACAGGACAGCTACAAAAGTCCTCCATGATGTCTCTCCTTATGAGGTATTAACTTAATCCAGACCCTTCATTGATCATTTGCGTGTGTTTGGGTGCACTTGCTTTGTCCTAATTCCAAGTGAACAAAGGAATAAACTAGAAGCCAAGAGTATCAAGGCAATCTTTATTGGTTATTCAGCCAACCAGAAGGGCTACAAGTGCTATGTACCAGACACCAGGAGAGTCATGGTATCAAGAGATGTGAAATTTGTGGAGTCCAAAGGATATTATGATGAGAAGAGTTGGGATAACCTAAAGGATCTCACACATGCACCCCCAGATAGAGCTGCTAACCTAAGGACCATTCTAGAAAGCCTTGGTATAGCCAACCAAATGGAGGGGCAGAAGCTCGATCTCCTCCAACTCCAGAGACTCCACAAGCTGAACATGTCCTAGATGCCTCCCACCTTGATCCTGAAGGGGGCAGTGAAACAGAACAAGAAGATCATGAGGCTCAAATCCATGATCAAGATGGAGGGCAAGAACAACATGAGGCTGAGCCTGCTCAACAAGTAGAAGATGAGGAGGATCAACAAGGAACAGAACCAGAACCAGAAGCTGAGGTGCCAACCTTAAGGAGAAGCACCAGGATCAGACATGGACCAGAAAACTGGAAGAACACAAGAGTATACTTCAATGCCAATGCAGTAGCTCATCCAGTACAAGCCGTGTGTTCCCTAGCTCAATATACAGCTGATCATCATGTATTCATGAGCAACTTGGATCAGGAATACATACCAAAGACTTATGAAGAAGCAATGAAAAATGATGAATGAAGAGCATCAACTGAACAAGAAATCAATGCTATGATCAAGAATGACACATGGTTTGAATCTGAGCTTCCCAGAGGCAAGAAGGCTGCGACAAGTCGCCTATTATTCACAATCAAATACTTAGCTAATGGAAAGCCAGAGAGAGAGAGAAGACAAGGCTGGTTGCAAGAGGGTTCACCCAAACTTATGGAGAAGACTACTTGGACACCTTTGCGCCAGTGGCAAAACTTCACACCATCAGAATCATGCTCTCACTTGCAACTAACTTGGAGTGGGACTTATGGAAAATGGATGTGAAGAATGCATTCCTACAAGGAGAGCTAGAAGATGAAGTATACATGAGACCTCCACCTGGCCTTGAAGACATGGTTAAACCAGGCAATGTCTAAAGACTCAAGAAGGCTATCTATGGACTAAAACAATCACCAAGAGCCTGGTACCACAAGCTCAGCACTACTCTGAATGGGAGAGGATTCAGCCGATCTGAAGCAGATCATACCCTATTCACCCTCACCAGCAAACAAGGTATAGTAGTCATCCTTTTGTATGTTGATGATATCATCATCATAGGGAGTGACAAAGAAGGTATACAAACTACTAAAGCTTTTCTAAAATCTGTGTTTGATATTAAGGATTTAGGTGAGCTAAAGTACTTTCTTGGAATAGAAGTATGCCGATCTAAAGAGGGGTTCTTCTTATCCCAAAGAAAGTACACACTTGATCTCTTGGATGGTGCAGGTATGCTTGGAGAAAAACCAGCAAAGACACCACTGGAAGATGGATATAAGATCCTACGTGAGGGGGAGTATGAAGCAACCCCATTTGAGGATCCAAAACAATACAGAAGACTAGTGGGTAAGCTGATATATTTAACCATCACTAGACTGATATTTGTTTTGCTGTGAACCAGGTGAGCCAACATATGCAAGTGCCAATGGTTCATCACTGGAAAATGGTGGAAAGGATCCTTAGATACCTCAGTGGAGCTCCTGGCCAAGGAGTATGGATGGGATGCAATGGCAACACTGAAGTTGTTGGATATTGTGATGCTGATTGGGCAGCAGATAGGAATGATAGAAAATCAACCACAGGCTATTGCACATTCATTGGAGCCAATCTGGTCACATGGAAAAGCAAGAAGCAAAAGGTGGTTTCATGTTCCAGTGCTGAAGCTGAGTATAGAGCCATGAGAAAACTCACAAACGAGTTGGTGTGGATCAAAGGACTTCTCAAAGACTTGGGCATAGAGATCACCTCTCCAATCACAATGCACTGTGATAACCAAGCTGCAATACACATAGCCTCAAACTCAGTGTTCCATGAGAGGACCAAACACATTGAGGTAGACTGCCACAAGGGGAGGCAGATGGTGATACAAGGAGTGATCTTACCATGTTACACAAGGAGTGAAGATCAACTAGCAGACATCTTCACAAAGGCTGTGAGTACTAAGGTGTGTGAGTCTATATATCCCAGGCTTGGACTCACAGATATCACACACGAGTAAGGACCCTTTACCATGGAGCTTCTACTCTTTTTCCTTAGTATGTTTTTGTCCCAATGGGTTTTGCATACTAAGGTTTTAATGAGGGAAGACTTCATGTTGTCCAAGCTTGACCATGGTAAAATGCCCCCGTAACCCAGCAGATAAAGTACATAGTCCGTTTTAAATTAACTAATAAAGTTAAAAAATAAATTGTTAGTACAATTGAAACGACCGAAAAAGATATATGAGTTAATATATGCTCTAAAATTGAAAAAATCATAAAAAATTTGTTAAAAATCAATAAATTAATACTAGGTTTTACCCGATTTTAGACAATTAACATCAGAAAGGATAAAAAAATTTAGAGATACGATCAACGATCGGGGAATAATCCCCCATTTTTTTCTGTGCATTGGGTCAAGCTTGAGGGGGAGTATTGACAAAGAATAACAAGGAAGAGAGGAGATGAAGATACTTGGAGTAGAAGCTGATACAAGCTTACTTGGGATTCAAGTCTGTCCGTATAACACTTGCTCCACAAGTCACCAAGGACTGACCTAACGTGACTTAGGAGTCAAGGCAAGCTCAAGCTCACCTTGGTCGACATCCAGAAGTAAGAAGACCGTTTGGAGATATTATGGGAGCAAGAAGAATGAATTAAATAAGCAAGATCACATGTTCCATTTAGGGAGTGTGCCGTTTAGGTCAGGTCACTTTCATGACGGAACCAAGACAGAATAGTTTATTAGTTTAGTTGGAATTCTCTTGTAGGCTCCTTGCCTTTATATACTTGTAACCTCACACGATTTTTATTAAGGAAATAGAAAATCCTTCTTTACTATCTCTCTTAGTCCGAACTCTCTTCCTCTCTCTCTTCCCTCACGGATTCATCACTCTCTATCTATCCTGTTCTTCACACTTGTTTTTCATAAACTTACAGAGAGTCTTCATGAAATTGAATAAATCCCATAGGAGTTAGGTTGAAGAAGTTATTCCACTTTCTAATAAAGGTATCCATGTTTAGCCTATTTGGCCATATGGCAAGTTCGTCAAGCTTCTAATAACACCAGGATGAAGGGATATGTAAGAAGCTTGATTTGGAACCATTAATCAGTGGAGAGTCTCCATGAAATTGAAAAAATATCATAGGAGTTAGGTTGACGAAGTTATTTCACTGTCTAATCAAGGTATCCATGTTTAGCCTATTTGGCCATATGGCAAGTTCTTCAAGTTTCTAATCAAACCAGGATGAATGGATTTGGAACCATTAATCAATGGAGAGTCTCCATGAAATTGAATAAATTTCATAGGAGTTAGGTTGAAGAAGTTATTCCACTTCCTAATCAAGGTATCCATGTTTAGCTTGTTCGGCCATATGGCAATTCTTCAAGCTTCTAATCAAATCAGGATGAATCAATATGTAAGAAGCTTGATTTGGAACCATTATTCAATGGAGAGTCTCCATGAAATTGAATAAATCTCATAGGAGTTAGGTTGAAGAAATTATTCCACTTTCTAATCAAAGTATCCATGTTTAGCCTGTTTGGCCATATGGCAAGTTCTTCAAGCTTCTAATCAAACCAGGATAAATGGATATGTAAGAAGCTTTATTTAGAACCAGTAATTAGTGGAGAGTCTCTATGAAATTAAATAAATCTCATAGGAGTTAGGTTGAAGAAGTTATTCCACTTTCTAATCAAGATATCCATGTTTAGCCTGTTTGGCCATATGGCAAGTTCTTCAAGCTTCTAATCAAACCAGGATGAATGTATATGTAAGAAGCTTGATTTGGAAACATTAATCAGTGGAGAGTCTCCATTAAATTGAATAAATCTCATAGGAGTTAGGTTGAAGAAGTGGTTTCACTTTCTAATCAAAGTATCCATGTTTACCCTATTTGGCCATATGGCAAGTTCTTCAAGCTTCTAATCAAACCAGGATGAATGGATATGTAAGAAGCTTAAATTAGAACTAATAATCAGTGGAGAGTCTCCATGAAATTGAATAAATCTCATAGGAGTTAGGTTGAAGAAGTTATTCCACTTTCTAATTAAGATATCCATGTTTAGCCTGTTTGGCCTTATGACAAGTTCTTCAAGCTTCTAATCAAACCAGGATGAATGGATATGTAAGAAGCTTGATTTGGAACCATTAATAAGTGGAGAGTCTCCATGAAATTGAATAAATCTTATAGGAGTGAGGTTGAAGAAGTTATTCCACTTTCTAATCAAGATATCCCTGTTTAGCCTGTTTGGCCATATGGCAAGTTCTTCAAGCTTCTAAACAAACCAGGATGAATGGATATGTAAGAAGATTGATTTGGAACCATTAATCAGTGGAGATTCTCCATGGAATTGAAGAAATCTCATAGGAGTTAGGTTGAAGAAGTTATTCCACTTTCTAATCAAGGTATCCATGTTTAGCCTATTTGGCCATATGGCAAGTTCTTCAAGCTTCTAATAAAACCAGGATGAATGGATATGTAAGAAGCTTTATTTGGAACCATTAATCAGTGGAGAGTCTCCATGAAATTGAAGAAATTTCATAGGAGTTAGGTTGACGAAGTTATTCCACTTTCTAATCAAGGTTTCCATGTTTAGCCTATTTGGCCATATGGCAAGTTCTTCAAGCTTTTAATCAAAATAGGATGAATGGATATGTAAGAAGCTTAATTTAGAACTAATACTCAGTGGAGAGTCTCCATGAAATTGAAAAAATCTCATAGGAGTTAGGTTGAAGAAGTTATTCCACTTTCTAATTAAGATATCCAGGTTTAGCCTGTTTGGCCATATGGCAAGTTCTTCAAGCTTCTAATCAAACCGGGATGAATGGATATGTAAGAAGCTTGATTTGGAACCATTAATCAGTGGAGAGTCTCCATGAAATTGAAGAAATTTCATAGGAGTTAGGTTGAAGAAGTTATTCCACTTTCTAATCAAGGTATCCATGTTTAGCCTTTTTGGCCATATGGCAAGTTCTTCAAGCTTCTAATAAAACCATGATGAATGGATATGTAAGAAGCTTGATTTGGAACCATTAATCAGTGGAGAGTCTCCATTAAATTGAATAAATCTCATAGGAGTTAGGTTGAAGAAGTTGTTTCACTTTCTAATCAAAGTATCATTGTTTAGCCTATTTGGCCATATGGCAAGTTCTTCAAGCTTCTAATCAAACTAGGATGAATGGATATGTAAGAAGCTTAATTTAGAACTAATACTCAGTGGAGAGTCTCCATGAAATTGAATAAATATCATAGGAGTTAGGTTCAAGAAGTTATTCCACTTTCGATTTAAGATATCCATGTTTAGCCTGTTTGGCCATATGGCAAGCTCTTCAAGCTTCTAATCAAACCAGGATGAATGGATATGTAAGAAGCTTCATTTGGAACCATTAATCAGTGGAGATTCTCCATGAAATTGAAGAAATATCATAGGAGTTAGGTTGAAGAAGTTATTCCACTTTCTAATCAAGGTATCCATGTTTAGCCTTTTTGGCCATATGGCAAGTTCTTCAAGCTTCTAATAAAACCAGGATGAATGGATATGTAAGAAGCTTGATTTAGAAACATTCATCAGTGGAGAGTCTCCATTAAATTGAATAAATCTCATAGGAGTTAGGTTGAAGAAGTGGTTTCACTTTCTAATCAAAGTATCCATGTTTAGCCTATTTGGCCATATGGCAAGTTCTTCAAGCTTTTAATCAAAATAGGATGAATGGATATGTAAGAAGCTTAATTTAGAACTAATACTCAGTGGAGAGTCTCCATGAAATTGAATAAATCTCATAGGAGTTAGGTTGAAGAAGTTATTCCACTTTCTAATAAAGATATCCATGTTTAGCCTATTTGGCCATATGGCAAGTTCTTCAAGCTTTTAATCAAAATAGGGTGCACTTGCTTTGTCCTAATTCCAAGTGAACAAAGGAATAAACTAGAAGCCAAGAGTATCAAGGCAATCTTTATTGGTTATTCAGCCAACCAGAAGGGCTACAAGTGCTATGTACCAGACACCAGGAGAGTCATGGTATCAAGAGATGTGAAATTTGTGGAGTCCAAAGGATATTATGATGAGAAGAGTTGGGATAACCTAAAGGATCTCACGCATGCACCCCCAGATAGAGCTGCTAACCTAAGGACCATTCTAGAAAGCCTTGGTATAGCCAACCAAATGGAGGGGCAGAAGCTCGATCTCCTCCAACTCCAGAGACTCCACAAGCTGAACATGTCCTAGATGCCTCCCACCTTGATCCTGAAGGGGGCAGTGAAACAGAACAAGAAGATCATGAGGCTCAAATCCATGATCAAGATGGAGGGCAAGAACAACATGAGGCTGAGCCTGCTCAACAAGTAGAAGATGAGGAGGATCAACAAGGAACAGAACCAGAACCAGAAGCTGAGGTGCCAACCTTAAGGAGAAGCACCAGGATAAGACATGGACCAGAAAACTGGAAGAACACAAGAGTATACTTCAATGCCAATGCAGTAGCTCATCCAGTACAAGCCGTGTGTTCCCTAGCTCAATATACAGCTGATCATCATGTATTCATGAGCAACTTGGATCAGGAATACATACCAAAGACTTATGAAGAAGCAATGAAAAATGATGAATGAAGAGCATCAACTGAACAAGAAATCAATGCTATGATCAAGAATGACACATGGTTTGAATCTGAGCTTCCCAGAGGCAAGAAGGCTGCGACAAGTCGCCTATTATTCACAATCAAATACTTAGCTAATGGAAAGCCAGAGAGAGAGAGAAGACAAGGCTGGTTGCAAGAGGGTTCACCCAAACTTATGGAGAAGACTACTTGGACACCTTTGCGCCAGTGGCAAAACTTCACACCATCAGAATCATGCTCTCACTTGCAACTAACTTGGAGTGGGACTTATGGAAAATGGATGTGAAGAATGCATTCCTACAAGGAGAGCTAGAAGATGAAGTATACATGAGACCTCCACCTGGCCTTGAAGACATGGTTAAACCAGGCAATGTCTTAAGACTCAAGAAGGCTATCTATGGACTAAAACAATCACCAAGAGCCTGGTACCACAAGCTCAGCACTACTCTGAATGGGAGAGGATTCAGCCGATCTGAAGCAGATCATACCCTATTCACCCTCACCAGCAAACAAGGTATAGTAGTCATCCTTGTGTATGTTGATGATATCATCATCACAGGGAGTGACAAAGAAGGTATACAAACTACTAAAGATTTTCTAAAATCTGTGTTTGATATTAAGGATTTAGGTGAGCTAAAGTACTTTCTTGGAATAGAAGTATGCCGATCTAAAGAGGGGCTTTCTTATCCCAAAGAAAGTACACACTTGATCTCTCGGATAGTGCAGGTATGCTTGGAGGAAAACCAGCAAAGACACCACTGGAAGATGGATATAAGATCCTACGTGAGGGGGAGTATGAAGCAACCCCATTTGAGGATCCAAAACAATACAGAAGACTAGTGGGTAAGCTGATATATTTAACCATCACTAGACCTGATATTTGTTTTGCTGTGAACCAGGTGAGCCAACATATGCAAGTGCCAATGGTTCATCACTGGAAAATGGTGGAAAGGATCCTTAGATACCTCAGTGGAGCTCCTGGCCAAGGAGTATGGATGGGATGCAATGGCAACACTGAAGTTGTTGGATATTGTGATGCTGATTGGGCAGGAGATAGGAATGACAGAAAATCAACCACAGGTTATTGCACATTCATTGGAGGCAATCTGGTCACATGGAAAAGCAAGAAGCAAAAGGTTGTTTTATGTTCAAGTGCTGAAGCTGAGTATAGAGCCATGAGAAAACTCACAAACGAGTTGGTGTGGATCAAAGGACTTCTCAAAGACTTGGGCATAGAGATCACCTCTCCAATCACAATGCACTGTGATAACCAAGCTGCAATACACATAGCCTCAAACTCAGTGTTCCATGAGAGGACCAAACACATTGAGGTAGACTGCCACAAGGTGAGGCAGATGGTGATACAAGGAGTGATCTTACCATGTTACACAAGGAGTGAAGATCAACTAGTAGACATCTTCACAAAGGCTGTGACTACTAAGGTGTGTGAGTCTATATATCCCAGGCTTGGACTCACAGAGATCACACACGAGTAAGGACCCTTTACCATGGAGCTTCTACTCTTTTTCCTTAGTATGTTTTTGTCCCAATGGGTTTTGCATACTAAGGTTTTAATGAGGGAAGACTTCATGGTGTCCAAGCTTGACCATTGCATTGGGTCAAGCTTGAGGGGGAGTATTGACAAAGAATAACAAGGAAGAGAGGAGATGAAGATACTTGGAGTAGAAGCAGATATGAGCTTACTTGGGATTCAAGTCTGTCCGTACAACACTTGCTCCACAAGTCACCAAGGACTGACCTAACGTGACTTAGGAGTCAAGGCAAGCTCAAGCTCACCTTGGTCGACATCCAGAAGTAAGAAGACCGTTTGGAGATATTATGGGAGCAAGAAGAATGAATTAAATAAGCAAGATCACATGTTCCATTTAGGGAGTGTGCCGTTTAGGTCAGGTCACTTTCATGACTGAACCAAGGCAGAATAGTTTATTAGTTTAGTTTGAATTCTCTTGTAGGCTCCTTGCCTTTATATACTTGTAACCTCACACGATTTTGATTAAGGAAATAGAAAATCCTTCTTTACTATCTCTCTTAGTTCGAACTCTCTTCCTCTCTCTCTTCCCTCACGGATTCATCACTCTCTATCTATCCTGTTCTTCACACTTGTTTTTCATAAACTTACAGAGAGTCTTCATGAAATTGAATAAATCTCATAGGAGTTAGGTTGAAGAAGTTATTCCACTTTCTAATAAAGGTATCCATGTTTAGCCTATTTGGCCATATGGCAAGTTTGTCAAGCTTCTAATAACACCAGGATGAATGGATATGTAGGAAGCTTGATTTGGAACCATTAATCAGTGGAGAGTCTCCATGAAATTGAAAAAATATCATAGGAGTTAGGTTGACGAAGTTATTTCACTGTCTAATCAAGGTATCCATGTTTAGCCTATTTGGCCATATGGCAAGTTCTTCAAGTTTCTAATCAAACCAGGATGAATGGATTTGGAACCATTAATCAATGGAGAATCTCCATGAAATTGAATAAATCTCATAGGAGTTAGGTTGAAGAAGTTATTCCACTTCCTAATCAAGGTATCCATGTTTAGCTTGTTCGGGCATATGGCAATTCTTCAAGCTTCTAATCAAATCAGGATGAATCAATATGTAAGAAGCTTGATTTGGAACCATTATTCAATGGAGAGTCTCCATGAAATTGAATAAATCTCATAGTAGTTAGGTTGAAGAAGTTATTCCACTTTCTAATCAAAGTATCCATGTTTAGCCTGTTTGGCCATATGGCAAGTTCTTCAAGCTTCTAATCAAACCAGGATGAATGGATATGTAAGAAGCTTGATTTAGAACCAGTAATTAGTGGAGAGTCTCTATGAAATTAAATAAATCTCATAGGAGTTAGGTTGAAGAAGTTATTCCACTTTCTAATCAAGATATCCATGTTTTGCCTGTTTGGCCATATGGCAAGTTCTTCAAGCTTCTAATCAAACCAGGATGAATGGATATGTAAGAAGCTTGATTTGGAAACATTAATCAGTGGAGACTCTCCATTAAATTGAATAAATCTCATAGGAGTTAGGTTGAAGAAGTGGTTTCACTTTCTAATCAAAGTATCCATGTTTACCCTATTTGGCCATATGGCAAGTTCTTCAAGCTTCTAATTAAACCAGGATGAATGGATATGTAAGAAGCTTAAATTAGAACTAATAATCAGTGGAGAGTCTCCATGAAATTGAATAAATCTCATAGGAGTTAGGTTGAAGAAGTTATTCCACTTTCTAATTAAGATATCCATGTTTAGCCTGTTTGGCCATATGACAAGTTCTTCAAGCTTCTAATCAAACCAGGATGAATGGATATGTAAGAAGCTTGATTTTGAACCATTAATAAGTGGAGAGTCTCCATGAAATTGAATAAATCTTATAGGATTGAGGTTGAAGAAGTTATTCCACTTTCTAATCAAGATATCCCTGTTTAGCCTGTTTGGCCATATGGCAAGTTCTTCAAGCTTCTAAATAAACCAGGATGAATGGATATGTAAGAAGATTGATTTGGAACCATTAATCAGTGGAGATTCTCCATGAAATTGAAGAAATCTCATAGGAGTTAGGTTGAAGAAGTTATTCCACTTTCTAATCAAGGTATCCATGTTTAGCCTATTTGGCCATATGGCAAGTTCTTCAAGCTTCTAATAAAACCAGGATGAATGGATATGTAAGAAGCTTGATTTGGAACCATTAATCAGTGGAGAGTCTCCATTAAATTGAATAAATCTCATAGGAGTTAGGTTGAA